>OX463850.1:18768330-18969502 GCA_949825065.1 Odontocerum albicorne
GAAAACTTGAAAAAAGTTATATTTCAATAAATTCCAAATATCAAGTTCCGAGAGATGGAGATGCAAGGAGTCTGTAATTCGGCAATCAAGAAAATGCAGGATTACCATTGACCAATAACCAATGGGATTTTATCTTAAACTTTTCTCCTAATCACACATTATATAGTTATTTTCACCTAACACACATTGTTTACAAAAACGTGATTTCGTAATATTTGCAAATAGAAAATATATTTTTTGGATATATTGGTGACCAAAAATTAACTTTACAACTTACACTGAATGCTTTTTTCATATCATGCAAGTTTTATAGTTTATATTTAATGATTGAGCAGTGTAAATATAATTAATTGGTCATAATTCAACAACGCGTAATAATTAAACGTGCTATGAAAATGAATCTATTTTTATGTAAAAATCATAAAAAGCGAGAATGCCCATTTCGAGCTCAGTAGGTATGTTTACAAAAAAAAATTGGCGCTATTGGGGTGCAGAAAATCTACAAGTGATTAATCTGCAACCATTATAAACTCGCTAAGTGACATTTTGGCCAAGGATTTGATTGGATCTTATTACTTCAAAGATGTTGCGGATAATGATGCAACTGTGCAGGGTCACCATTACCGTACCATGTTTCCAGACCGATTAATGTTCCAGACCGATAATGTTTCCAGACCGATTAATGTTCAGAAGCTGTGACATCGATAGGTTGCCTAGATCTCCAGATTTAACCTCTACAAACTTTTTTTCTATGGGGTAATTTTTAAGGACACCAACAAACAAACGTCGATTTAACAACGAAAGAACAACATATTATTTATAATTAAAGCATTAACATTGTGGAAGTTTAAAGACATTGTAATTTGTTTCATCAAACACTGTTTATTCTACTTTATGTAACGGTATAAACCTATCAATTTCAATGTTTTCACCTCATCATTAGCTGAACACAAACAATACTTGTTTGTGCTGGTAGGGCTATACCGTTACACAAAGTGGACTAAAAAGTGTTTGATAAAATATATTACAATAAAGAATAACACTCGACAAGCAATGGTTGAAATATCGCCTGAAATTGATGTAAATATTATGAGAAATCCTTTCAAAACAAATGTATGGCAGCAAGAGGCCGCATTTGGCTAAAATTATAAATAAAAAATAATTGCAAAATTCAAAACCTACATTTATGTAAAAATATTTGCAGTTTTGTATTTATTATAGCAATTATTTGAAATGGAAGTTGTAAAGGTAACTTTTGACTATCCTGTATAAATTTAATACGAAATATATAATGAAATGTAAAATATAAATATAAAACATTACTATTGGGCATTTCTTCGGTAAGTTTGAGTAGATAAGTATATTTTTAATGATCAAATCGGACGCCTCTAAGGCATCGCATATTTTCATATCAGCATAAATGAAACTTGGTTTGTATTGATGATCTAATTCCTGATATGATCGAATGCTTATCTGAAATAATATTTAAAAAATCAATTCGTCTGAAAATTATATTTTTTTATAAACATGTATAAAATTAAATAAAAACCACATATTTATTTTTTGAGTCATTTAAGATTCCATGTAAATCTGAAATACTGGAAATATTGTTAAAACGTTAATCAATAAGAAGAAAAAAACAAATTAAGAGTTAAAAAACTGCTTTCATAGGGTGAAACAGTTTCGCTTTTTGTTTTATGTTTATTTTGTAGAACTTGTTAACCTTTTTTGTGGAAATCACTGAGTCTTTAAATTACTACATACATACCATCATGCCGTTTCCCTGTCGGTGTAGGCAGATAGGACAGAACGCCAGACCTTCCTATCTCAACATACATATTAGAAGAGGCGTTTTTGTCTATTTTTTTATATTCTTTTACCACGACTTCCACTCATATTTGTTTTTTAGTCTTCATTCATTCGATCTACGGGGCCAAACCATCTCCGAGCGCTCTTCTTGATATTGCTTCGTATAATATATTTGCCTTAAATTCACATTCGTCCCATACCATTTTATTCTCTATTCAGCCATACATTGTCACCTCATATTTTTTTCTCGGTGCACACATTCAACAGCGTTTATTCGGCTCTTTTCAGTCTTTTCCGTGTCCATGTTTCACATCCATAGATCAAAGTTGATTCAATCTCACTCGTAACTCGAGCAAATACTTGCTTTTATCGTTTACAGCTTACCGACACCTCGCATTTAATTTCCACATCACACTTTTCTATTGATATGAATTTGGATTTCGTAATATTTTTTCTATGATTCTTTTACATCTCACACACAATTAACTTACCAGACTGTAATTCATCCTCATTCTCCGCTAACACTACCATATCATCAGCATACAGCGATCCGCACGCATTCCCATTCTCGGCTAACATTACCATATCATCAGCATACGGCGATCCGCACACATTCCCATTCTCCGCTAACACTACCATATCATCAGCATACAGTGATCCGCACGCATTCCCATTCTCGGCTAACATTACCATATCATCAGCATACAGCGATCCGCACACATTCCCATTCTCCGCTAACACTACCATATCATCAGCATACAGCGATCCGCACGCATTCCCATTCTCGGCTAACATTACCATATCATCAGCATACAGCGTTCCGCACACATTGCTATTCGACATTTGTATGCCACCCGTTGACCACTGTAGTTCCTTCACAAATAAATCTATGTTGTGTAGAGTCTTGTATAATAAATTAATATAAATAAAATAAAAAATAAATAAAAAGCTTGATTGACTTATGATTCACGTTTTAAATTGTTCAAGTACATGGTATGTGATTTTTCTCGTGACTGAGGGGAATATGGTACGACTAATTGAATTAGATCTAGAAAAATATAAGGATTTTTCTGGTTAGTTAGTTTATGATACGGGTTACCAATTTTTTACAATTTCAATTTTTATAAAAATGGAGGTATCCATTCAGTAGGAATACATTTGTATGAGTTACTGTACCACATTTTAGAAAAGGCCACCAATACGTTCTGTTTTTAACAAAATGTGAAATAACTTATTACAAAGAGAAGATACTTAATTTATTTACTCACAGATACATTCTTATTTAAGGCTTTGATTATTGTAAAATTCACACTGAATTGTTCTGGAGCTGTACGATTTGCTTGAGAAAGTTCATGGTAATGGAGTTTTCCAACGCGTTCGTCATACAAAGTTAGATTGTATCTTTCAATATTGACGTGGAATTTTCTCTGAAACAGAAACATTATTTTAATTAAGTAATTATAATTTGACTAAAAATCAATTTCTAATGAGACACTATTTCTTAAAAATCCGATCATCGTGGCCTAGTTAGTAAGACGTTTCTTTTCCAGGAAGATAGAGGAAAGAAGAAAGAAAGATAAAGTATAACGAATCTCTTTAATAAAGACAAAGAAACTTTACACTTTCTATTAGTATTTGAATACTACCGCAGATTAATTAATGTGAACCTTCGTGGGGTTTTTGATAAGATGTCTATTTTACAGCTCGAAGGTTGTGGGTTCGATTCCCGTTTAGATCAGATTTTAAAAAACTTTTCTACTTTGGTTTTCGATAAAAGGCCTTCATAACCTAGTTAGAAGAGCCCTTGATTTTCAACCGAAGGGCTTAGAACTCGATTCCCGATGAAACCCAGCAGAAAATTTACATAAAAATTCTAAGTCTAGTTTTTTTACATCGAGTATTTTAAAATGTTTCAAGTTGGTTGAAAAAGTCTCATATTACAATAACCCTCCTTAATTGCACAATATGTAACGTAGGGGTGGTAAATACACAGATAATTTATTTAGTATCATTCAGTGAGTTAAATTACCTCTACGATGGTTTAATAAACATAAGACTTTACTTAATTTGAAATCCAATAAAAAATTCAAATAAAAAACCCTTTGTATTAAAAAGTTTTTTATGAAGATTAAAATCAACTGCGGTATTTTTCGTCAATCCACAAATTGAAATAAATGGCATTTCATAATCCATCCCATCGCATAGCTCATGACTGAGCGTTGTGACTAACACGAAGTCTCTGAAGACTCCTCTCCATCCATCCTTGTACTTCGTGGCTCGAATGGCAGTTGTTAAGAGTAGTCCAGTTGCGTCTCCCATTTGGTCAGTCCACTGCATTGGGATTCATGAAACAGAGGACTCGTCAAAGGCATATTGTCGACAATCTGTTTCTTTGACAAGTTTTTAGCTACCTGAGTTAATCGTCTGGTCGCAGTAATTGGGAAAAAATACTGATCAAGGAAAATACTTATTTTGAAGTGTAATTAGCTTGATAGCATTAAGATCTCCTGAAGGTTTTATTAAGTTCGCACTATTTGAAAAAAAATTACAAAATAACGCAGACACTCTTGAACTGATTTGTGATTACTGAAGGGCGCTAGAGAATTATATAGTGTATATGTCAATTAATTATTGCTTTAAAGACGCGGCCGGGAGATTACATTGTCCTCAGCCACATTAATCGAACTTCGGGTAAAGAAGCACAGAAGTAGGTACGTAAATCGTGGTTCGTCATGTTGGTAATATAATCTAGCAAGTGAAGAGGCCACAACATGGGAATTTGTAAACTGGTGCATGTGAGTTTTGATAACAGGTGAACGCCTTTATCAGACTGGAACCTTTTTTTCTGGTAACATCGGGAATTGAACCTGAAACCTTCGGGTTCAATTCAAACAACTTACCAAATATGTCACGTATGTCGTCTAATGGATAACTAAAGTGAGACCGTCTTACCATTTTTAGTGCAGCAATTGTTTTAAATTTCTGTCTGTCTCTAAACATTTTGTTTTAAAAATTGTCATCCAATATGTTTGAACAGACCAATTTTAAATATTATTTGAGAATAAATGAAAGAAATCAATGATTGTATCCGCATACAGATAATATGTATTTTCCTTTTTTAATTAAATATATATATATTTTTCTCATTTGTATGGTATATGATAAATAATAACAATCTATATAAAATAAATGGATATCATCAGTTTAAAAGCATAAATAATTTATAATTACACAACAAACATGTGAACAAGGTTTTTTATCCAGTGGAAGTAAATTTCCTACATCGAGTAAAGTGTATGCATTGAGAAGAATACACGGAGTCACAATGTATGACGGATTATGGAATGAACTAATAAGAGATGAATGTGAACTTAAGACTGATGTGTTAAGTAAGATGAAGAAGAGTGTGTTGAGATGGCTTTGGCATGTGGAATGAATTAAAAAAACACTGACAAAACATATATATATATATATATATATATATATATATATATATATATATATATATATATATATATATATATATATATATATATATATATATATATATATATATATATATATATATAGTCTAAATGCTAGAAGAAGGCGTATGAGAGAAATACAAAGGAAATTATGGTTGTATCAAGTGAATGATATTTTGATAAAAGGAAATAAGAAAAGTCAGAGAAATCGTAAAAGTTTTATAAGAAGGTGTATAAATGTAGGAGATATTAACGATGTGTGTATAAAGATAGGAAAGTATCGCGTTCTGTCATCTTTGCCTACTCGGAATATTATATTATACCATCACGGTATGTGCGTAAGTTAAATATATTATAATTTATGTTTGCAGATAAATTTGGCTTTGGGTGCAGATAAAATATTCTTGCACTGTGAATATGAGAACAATTTTTGACCAATGTGAGTAACCTCGCAGTTCCCGTCTGTTACTTCTAGAGGTCCAAGCAACATTTTTTTTCCAGTCTCGGACTCCTATACTTTATACACACGTAACATATGTAAAATACATTTTGTTAATGTAGTAAATTAAACTTTTCCGTCTAACGGTCCGCAAAATCTTAAATATTTGCGATCTGGCCTTTCCCATATTACCTTTGTCTGTATTAGACCATTGGAATAGAGTATAAGTGTAAAATAAATCGATAAAAATATTTTACCTTATGCATTTCATTTTTTCCTGCCGTACAATGTATGAATGGAAACAATATTAAAAACAGCCCGAGTTGATGCATTGTTACATGATATTAAAATGTTATCATCAAATAGTATGATTTATATATAATGTTTATGAATTGATGAGCATCCGAATATTTAGATTTTGGAATAATGATAAATTGATTTAAATTCAGAAATATTGTGATATATCGAGAACTTCTTAAAAAAATACATATATTATAAATTCTTTCAAAAATGTTATTTCACTAATTTTATTTATCACAGCGACAAGGATAGCCTGTGTGTTAATTTATGATCCCTCCACATAATTACAATTGGCTATGACTTCTCTGATTTAGTAGCGTCAAAGAATAGTTTTGCTACCATTGAATTTTTTTGTAATACTTTTAACTTGCAGGGCTATTTGATTTCCAGACCTTAAGCTGTGATTTCAAAAGTTATTTTTGACGTTCATGAACTGTTATAAAACGGTGCTTGAGAAAAAACTAAGGACAAATGTATGTATTCTCAAAAACGAGGTCATGAAAATGGTGCCTCCGAAAAACCGCATTAAATACAACAATGCCACTCCGACACATCAACTGAATGCCAAAACTATTAAATCTTCATTCGTGACTATTATTTATTTAACGTGGATAAAAAAATCCGTTTAGTAATTGAATAATTACAGTATTCGCCTCATTTTATTTTATTTACAAAAGTAAAAATAATGTGACACGTGCATATTATATGTTAACATATATCTATATTATCGTCAAATATGTGCTAAATAGCACCGTCCTTTTTTTTAGATTTTGTCTTTTTTCTTTTGGAATATCTTCTCTATATAATCTTTCGGCACAGATTTTGGTGCTAAGTATTATACGAGTAATTAACTGCGATGTGAGTCGTATTACTTCTTCCATGATGCCAAACCCTAAGCCCGTTTTCGCTACTATTATTTTTACACTCGGGCGTGTCGCCATCGGAGGATTTCCTTTGGGCAGTTAGTTCTTCTTCACTCAGTAAAGTTGCGCTTGTTATACTCGTAAATAAAAAAGATTCGTTATTTTATTGCAATGCGTGCTGGAAAGAACCCTGGATTTTATTATTTTGTCCCCCATAACAGCGTAGTGGTGACAATAGGATTTGTGAGATGGTCCATCGACAATATAATTTTATCTTTTAAATTTATAAATTAGTTCATTAAAAAACTGTCATATTATAGTATGTCTTTATGTATACTTTTTTTAAGTAACGAGTATAGGACATGCATGCTTAAGATGTATTTTGTATTTTTTGTGTAAAAAATACAAATTTACATTTATTAAAATAACATTAAATATTTAAGACCGTTTAAATGTAAATTTTTATGGAAAATATTACCAATAATGCGAATACACGTAAAAAAATATATTCATCTAATGTATATTAGGTATAATTTACTAGACACGTTTTTATAAAAAATACATAACTCATTTTAACTTGACAAGCACACACTAATATCTTCCTTACGAAATTAGTTATAATCATATCCCGCTTAACGGAAGGGATAAGTTCCTGAAAACTTGCCCATTCTCATCATCATCATCATCAGCTCGTCTCCATCCAAAGTTGAGCATAGGCGTCCCCTCTCCTCCTCCATTCCTCTCTTTCCTGGGCACATCGTTTCCAGTTGCTCCCGGCCACTCTTCTAATGCAATCTGACCACAGGGTCTGAGGACGGCCAACAATTCTTCTCCCCTGTTATGGGCGCCACTCTAGCACTCTCTGGGTTCATCTATCATCTGTGCATCAGGCAATGTGTCCCGCCCAGTTCCACTTCTGAATGGTGACTCTTTCGGCGACATCAGCTACTTTGGTCTGCTGCCTTATCCATTCATTGGTTCTCCTATCCCTCAGAGAGATATTTAACAGTAGTCTCTCCATGGCCCTCTGCGTCATCATGAGCTTGTGCTCAGCTGTTTATTCAGCACCGATGTTCCCAGCCCATATGTTAGCACAGGAAGGACACAGGAGTCGAATACGGATTTTTTAAGATGTCTTACGTATTTTGGAGATTTTAGAAGAAAATACAGCTTTCCAAATGCAGCCCAGGCTTGGACTCGTCTTCTCTCAATTTCAGCATCTTGATTCTCCTTACCCAGTCTTGTTGTATGTCCCAGATATACATAAGAAGATACCTTCTCTATTCCTTTGACAGTGACAGGTGTTGTCTGACCTGTGTTGCTCACGATCTTTGTTTTGCTGTAATTTATTTTCAGGCCCATTTGTGATGAAGCCCTACTAATGTCATTGAGCATTTCAGCAATGTCATTTTTGTCGTTAGAAAGGAGTAAAATATCATCTGCAAACCGCGTCACTCAAATGATCGCGTTCTACAGCTTCAGAACTGCTTCGTTCTTAACAGAATGAACGCGACAGACTGAGAGTGGCTGAAAGACGTCAAAAATATTGTATACCCACAAGCGTTGTGAAATTAAACATAATAGAAACGTGTGCTTTCTCTTTTCTTTCTTTTCCATTTAACCAGACTGAGCCACAGCAAAGCGTGGCCCGGTACAGCTAGTATATTAATATAAGTTTTACATGATTCACAACAAACAGTTTTGATCAGATGCTATAAAAATATCTGGGCTCGTCTTGTACGACCCCTTCGATCTGAAATCACTGAAAACCAATGTTAAGAGAATACACCATCACATACATTGTTCAACCCACATTCTACAAAAAATAGATAGGAAAATATAACATTAAAATATTTATTCAAAAAAAACAACCAAGGCATTTAGAGATACTTCTTATTAAATATCACTCGTACCTGTTAACTAAATGGATGTTTTTAAAAATAGAAAACTCTTTAATAGTGAACCACGGATTGAACAAACTCAATAAAATGTTATGTGGTGCAAACCTATAGTAATCTTCAGATATTTTGAATTAAATCATGTGAATGGTTGAATTAAAATAGGCACTAAGTACCAAAAAAACCCAAAAAAAAACTAAGTATGCAGTTTCGTTCTATATGTCATATATAATGAAACTGTATATATTTTTTTTTTTTTTTTTTTACTTAGTGCCTATTTTAATTCAACCATTCATGTGTCTGCAACGTCAGAACACGTTGTCAAAAATATTCTATTTCTCATACTCTTCTATCTTTCAGATTTTAATTGATTTGGCAGTGTCACATTTTTCAAGGTCTTTACACACATCTCGTATACCGACTTGAATAACGCTCAATTAAAAAAAAAATATCATTGAGCTATATTTTTTTAGCATTTGCTAAACCATCTCTGGGTTCTTTTTTAATCTTAACAAATATGTCTACTCGTACTTATAATACATCTACTTTTTTTTGTTACTTAGTGCCTATTTTAATTCAACCATTCATGTGTCTGCAACGTCTGAACACGTTGTCAAAAATATTCTATTTCTCATACTCTTCTATCTTTCAGATTTTAATTGATTTGGCAGTGTCACATTTTTCTAGGTCTTTACACACATCTCGTATACCGACTTGAATAACGCTCAATTAAAAAAAATATATCATTGAGCTATATTTTTTTAGCATTTGCTAAACCATCTCTGGGTTCTTTTTTAATCTTAACAAATATGTCTACTCGTACTTATAATACATCTACTTTTTTTTGTTACTTAGTGCCTATTTTAATTCAACCATTCATGTGTCTGCAACGTCAGAACACGTTGTCAAAAATATTCTATTTCTCATACTCTTCTATCTTTCAGATTTTAATTGATTTGGCAGTGTCACATTTTTCTAGGTCTTTACACACATCTCGTATACCGACTTGAATAACGCTCAATTAAAAAAAATATATCATTGAGCTATATTTTTTTAGCATTTGCTAAACCATCTTTGGGTTCTTTTTTAATCTTAACCAATATGTCTACTCGTACTTAATAATACATCTACTTTGAATCCCCATTTTTCCTAATGGCTTGATTTACTCTATTGATGATCTCTTTTATTTATCAACGTTCGTTTTCTCTAGTAATATTTTATTTGACGATCTTTGTCTATCTCACAAGTATTAAGATATATGGGTGGCAAGTGGAGCATTAGGAAGCACTTCAAGACAATCATTTTTGGGAAATTTCATCAAAATTTATAATTATACAATAATATGAATTCTCCACACATACATCACACTCCACCTTAAGCCAAATGTGTTACTATCCCATATAGGAAGACCTGTAAAAGTCTCTTTGTAGTTCGCCTTCACTAAGTAAGTTTTCTGCGGTTTTCTTACCAAATACGTTTAAGTAAACATATGCAGATGCAGGGAGGCACCTAATCTAACGTCTGTAGCCACATAATTTCTAGTAATGCGATATTGTTCTTTTAATATTTTAAATGTCAATAATAGTGAGTTCGAATCCCAAGTTAGAGCGCCTATGGGAAGAGTTAGTTCTCTAAATGGTGCTACATAAATTGCCTTTTTATTATTATCTCTTTGATTTTAATGCTATCATAAATTATGTTCCACATGTCCAACTACACGCACTTATTTCTAAATTATATAATATTAATGTTTTTTTTTAAAGCCATATATGTTAGTAAAATCTAACGGATTCTTTGCGGTGAGACAATTTCTTTGATATAACCAGAAATATGTTCAGATACAAAGAGACCAACCAGCAAACCACGGATCCATTTTATTCACTCCATTAAGAATCGCATCAGAAGTCTGGTGTTATATATGTATCTTAACAACAAGGTCATGCATATCTCTTGGATAAGCTAAGACTAAGACCAAGTTATAATTGTGAACATTACAACTTGTGTGTCTGGAAAAGCCTCATGAATTGTAAATTAATACATTTTTAGGAACGGGTTGTTCCTTAACGAAGAGATGAGGATGATCGTTTGGTTTAATAAAACTCGTTTTAAATCGGAATATGCAAAGACATATTTTATTGATAAGCGTCGGTATTTATAATATTTGAAATGTGCGTGAGACGGAGCAAGATATATGTTGCTGTCTAGTCTCCTCCTCACAATATATTTATTATCATCGCGTAGGGTATTTATTGTTTTGACTGACAGTGCGGAAGATATGTCGCTGTCTCGTTTCTCCGCTAATAGTGAGTTCAATGACCGACCGGGCGACCCTTGCCCAGTGCTTGTCTCGCATTGTAAGTAATGCGAGTTCAATGACCGGGCAGGCCAAGGGTCGCCTCAATGGGTTCATGACCGCACGGATAATCACTACACATTCATTGACAAAAACTTTGCACTAGACCAGGGGTCGGCAGTTAAGTAAGTGAGAAGAGCCAAATTGTCATGGAAACAGGATAACAAAGGTACCGTACCAGGGAGCCGCACATGTGTAATATACCAATGTACTTATGGTATATGGATATGGATTTTTAGGGAAAAAAATCGAGATTTTTTATTTAAAAAATTAATTAGAACGGCGTCCATGCATCGCTTTTGATAGCATTACTATATCTGGCAAATAGCTACTTATTTTCAATTGAATACATTATTGTACATTTTCATCCCTTATTCTGCTTTTAAGTTTATTTTTTATTTGGTTAATAGTTGAGAATGTTTTTTCGCATATATGATATATGTAGAGCCAAAGATTGTGAGAATAGCAAAAGCTAGTTTTTTTAACGCGCCATATGTTTCAGGCAAACTAATCCATGTATCAAATATTATTGTATCTATTTTAGGCAGTTGTTTTACACCTGTCCACTTGTGCTGAGAAATCAAATTGGATTTATCTTTTTCGAGTTTTTTCAAGGGACTGGTCAGATCTGTGGATTTGTTGATCCACAGTTCCTTGCTTTTTTAAATCTATTAACTGCATCTGGACTGAACCAGCATTTGTATCGAACGGTGTTAAGTTCATTGACATTTATTTTGAGAGGATGTACGATAAAAGCTAATGTAGTCTTATTTGCTCTGAATTGTAGCAAACGTTCACCAAAACCGTTCTTCATTTTTCCTAATACGCTGCTGAAATAAATCGCATCAAAACAAGTGCTTTTTTCGTCATGATACTGTCTTAAATTCTTGAAGTGAAGTAATTCACCTCTCTCTATATCTTTGGTAATAACTTGTTGTTTATTTTCAAAGCACTCTACTTCTACCAATAATGTACCATATGTGCGATACTTCCTTTCCCTTGCATTAATATATTCAAATCATTAGTTTTGGCATGTGGAACGAATGAATGAAAAAAAACACTAACATTTATATAGTGCAACTGGGAGTTAAAGGCGTACGAGAGAGAGACCAAGAAAAATATGGTAGGATCAAGGCTCATGTTCACAGTGCAGATAATGTAGTAAAATAAACTTTTCCGTCTAACGGTCCGCAAAATCTTCAATATTTGCGATCTGGCCTTTCCCATATTACCTTTGTCTGTATTCGACCATTGGAATAGAGTATACGTGTAAAATAAATCGATAAAAATATTTTACCTTATGCATTTCATTTTTTCCTGCCGTACAATGTATGAATGGAAACAATATTATAAACAGCCCGAGTTGACGCATTGTTACATGATATTAAAATGTTATTATCAAATACTCCTAGTATGATTTACGAGTATATATAATGTTTATGAATTGATACGCACCCGAATGTTTAGATTTTGGAATAATTATAAATTGATTTAAATTCAGAAATATTGTGTTTTACCGACAACTTCTTAAAAAAAAAACGTATATTCTAAATTATTTAAAAAATGTTATTCCACTAATTATATTTATCACAGCGACAAGTGTGTCTACTTCATACAACCACATATCCGAATTAATGGAGATAGTCTCGAGATCGATACTCAATTGCTTAAACTTGTTGCCTTTACAAGGTTAGCCTGTGTGTTAATGATCCGTCTACATAATTACTATACAATTGGCTATGGCTTCTCTTTTTTAGTGGCGTCAAATAATAGTTTTGCATCCATTGAATTTTTTTGTAATACTTTTAAATTTCAAGGCTAATGGAACTCCAAACCTTAAGCTGCGATTTCAAAGTTTTTTTGACGGTCATGAACTGTTATAAAACGGTGCTTGAAGAAAAACTAACGACAAATGTATACACGTCTTCTCAAAAACCAGGTAATAGATATTTTGCCTCCGAAAAACCGCATTAAATACAACAATACCACTCCAACACATCAACTGAATGCCAAAATTAATACATCTTCATTCATGGTTATAACGAGTATTTATTTAACGTGGATAAAAAAAATCCGTTTAAGAATTGAATAATTACAGTATCCGCCTCATTTTATTAACAAAAGTAAAAATAATGCGATTATATGTTAACATACGAGTATATCTACATTATAGACAATTATGTGCTAAACAGCAACATCTATTTTTTAGATTTATTTTATTTCTTTTGTAATAATTGCAGATCTTTCCGCATACAGTTTGGTGATTAGTATTATAATTGACTGCGATGTGAGTCGTATTGCTTCTTCCATGATACCAAACCCTAAGCCCGTTTTCGCTACTATTATTTTTACACTCTGGCGTATCGCCATCGGAGGATTTCCCTTGGGCAGTTAGTTCTTCGTCCCTCAGTAAAGTTGCGCTTGTAATACTCGTAAATAAAAATGATTCATTATTTATTGTAATGTGTGCTGGAGAGAACCCTGGATTTTATTATTTTGTCCCCCATAACAGCGTAGGCAACAATAGGATTTGTGACATGGTCCATCGACAATATAATTTTATGTGTTGTGTTAATAAATTAATTTATAAAAAAAACGGTCATAATATATCTTTATGTATTGCCTTTTTTAAGTACCGGGTATAGGATAAACATGCTTAAGATTTATTTTGCACCAGCTGTACCCGGCCACGCGTTGCTGTGGCTCAGTCTGGTTAAATTGAAAAGAAAGAAAAGATAAAGCACACTTTTCTAATATGTTTAATTTCACAATGCTTGTGGGTATAAATATTTTTTATGTCTTTCAGCTACTTTCAGTCTGTCGCGTTCATTCTCTTGAGAACGAAGGAGGTCTGAATCTGCAGAACGCGATCGCCGTGCTCGCAACCGTGCATCATCAAGTCTGTCTGCACGTTGCTCTGCTGATTCCTCGGCATTTTGATGAACTAAAGCAGATCGATTTCATCGAAAAAAAAGAAAAAAAGTTATAACAAAAACAAATAAAATTACGAAACATTACAAAAGGAACTGAATAATGTAGTTAAGTTCGTAGACGTCTTTGTTCTTGGCAACAAGAATAGCTCGTTCACTAAGCCAATCGTGATTCTTATAATTGATTTGAATATTGGGAATTACGTTTTCAACCAATTCTTCTTTTGACATCACTAAATTGCAGAAGTTGAGACAATGAAATTCATTCTGAGGTCATATCCACCGGCACCTTTCCGTTCCCAATTTCCAGCAATTGATATGAGAATATCTCAGATGATCGATAGTTTTGCAGCTGGACACATATGTTTGTAGTTAATTTCAACTTTTTTATGTGTCGCCACAAAGAAGAGTATTTCAGGCAACAAATAAAATTATGAAACATAAAAGTAACTAATTAAATATTAAGGGAAGACAGAGAGATAATTTGAACTAATTAAATGTTAAGGGAAGACAGAGAGATAATTGTAACTTATTAAATGTTAAGGGAAGACAACTAGATAATTGGAACTTATTAAAAAAAATCTCCATTTCTACATACGAGTTGATAGATTTTGAAATATAAAAATAGAGATAAAATTAAATTCTATATAAAAAAGTTACTTGGGATATTCCTATTGACCTCTTTCAGCCACTATCAGCCTGTCGCGTACATTCTGTTGAGAACGAAGCTGCAGAACGCGATCGCCGTGTTCGCAACCGTGCATCCTCAAGTCTGGCTACACGTCGTTCTGCTGCTTTCTCGACATTTTGATGAACTAAAGCAGATCGATTGCAATGAAAAACAAGAAAAAAAGTTAAAGCAAATACATATAAAATTGTGAAACATTAAAAAATGAACTGAATAATATTGTTAAGTTGGTAGACGTCTTTGTTCTTGGCAACAAAAATAGCTCGTTCACTCAGCCAATCGTGATTGTTATAATTGATTTGAATATAGGGAAATACTTTTTCAACCAGTTCTTCTTTTGACGCCACTCAATTGTACAAGTTATGAGGAAATGAAATTCGTCCTGAGGTCATATCAACCGGCACTTTTCCGTTCCCAATTTCCAGCAATTGATGTGAGAATATCTCAGCTTATCGATCGTTTTGCAGTTGGACACGCATATGTTTCGGAGCTTTCAACAAGACGATGTAAGCGTATGCTGAGTCTGACCAAGTAAGTTTGTCAAAGTAAGGGATACAAGTATACCTGGATAAAATCGGTTCGTGTGTGTGCTAGAAAAGAAGATGGCTCTAAAATAATTTACATAAGTAAAGAGTCAGACCTGTCTAAAGTCTGACAAATGGATCTTATCTCTTTCATGGTGCACGGCAGAATGATTGAATCTGGACTTGTTTTTGTTGAGGTATGGCTCTGTTTTTTCATTAATGTTTTTTCCTTATCCAAAGATATAAGCTTCTTTCTACGTACAATTTCATACAATTGGCATCCCTCGGACTTCTAGTCCACTGCCTTTCTTGATGGGGATATTCCCTGATTGTTTTAAATTTTCTACCTCTGTATATCTGCATCGGTTTCTTAATTGTAGTTGCACTCGTTCATTTGCATACACACTTTAAATTGGTAAACACAAAAGCTCATTGTTTTATCTTTCAATTATTTTTGTAATCACCAAACTAAGCCGCTTGCCTGAGGTTAATGATGCTGGGAAGGAATGAAGATGCTGATGAGATTATCAGCGAAATTGGCTTTCATACGAATAATACATCATCCTTCAGATCACTTATGAGTGATCTGAAGGATGATGTATTATTCGTATCGGCAACTAAAAATTATTCATCTGAACATACGCAGCTACGATAGAAACTTTGATGATTTTATTGTTTTTCGATCAGATCTTAATGCTGATTTTGACTTGATTATTCTAACGGCGTGTTGGATCGAGGACAAGTTTCTGCCAAAACACTTACACGGTTATAACATACATAAATCTACACACAATATAACACAGAATGAGGGAGTTGTGGTATATGCAAAAAAAGATCTTGAGATTACTGTCACTGAAATAAGCGTCCCTTCTGCTAATGTGTTGATGATCCAACTGAATATGCAGACTATAATTGCTGTTTATCGTCCTCCATATATGCATAATATTGAGTCCTTTTTGGTGGCTCTCGATCAATTACTAGGCAAAGTTCTCGGGAGGTCGTGCTTGTGGGAGATGTAAACATTGATGGAAGATCAGAGCAATACCTTGAATTACCTGCAGATTTTCATGAATTGATTTATTTTACCACGACTCCCACACGCGTGACTTTGGGCTCGGATTCCTGCATTGATCACGCAATGGTGAGAGCTCGGCAGAAGGCTAGAGCAGTATTGTATGAGACAACAATGACTGACCATTACCCAATTATATTGGGGTTTTCAGAGGGTGCAGGTAGACAAATAGGGATGGGCATGAAGAGAAAAAAAGTCACGAGCATACCAGAGCTCTTGCACTCCCTTGATTTGGAAAATTTGCAAGACATTCTTAAGTCCCATAATGTAAATGAGGCTCTGGAGAGCTTTATTAATGATTTTAACTTTCATATCAACTCAGCCACACAGACAATTTACAGTAGAAGCAGAAGGTACACAAAACTCAAACTTTGGATCACTGATGGATTGATTTATTGTAGACGCAAAAGAGATTGTCTGCACCGGGAACTCAAGACATGCAGTGATCCACATTCAAAAACATTTTACAAACAATACAGGAATACATGTAAGAAACTCATCCAAAAGGCAAAAAAAATACTATAGAGCAAAACTTGAAGCCTCAAACAATGATCAAAAGATTATTTGGAGTGTTATCAGAGACATCACCGGTACAGTGAGAGAGAGAAATGCCCCTTCTACATTTAACATTGATGGCAAAAAATATCATTGGCACAGGAACCACAAAAGTTTTGTAGTGGCATTAATGAATATTTCGCCAATGTAGGCAATAATCTCTCACGTAACATACTTGATAGGAACGAAACGACTAAACAGTCATTGAATGATGCTATTCTTCATTCTTTAAAAGTACCCAAATATACCTTTTATCTGACGCCAACGTCGGAAAAAAAAGTTCTAGCTACTATTAACACACTTAAGGCAAGTAGCGCCCCGGGGCCTGATCAGATAACATCTGCACTGGTAAAACACACTCAAAGATTTATAGCACTACCACTAAAACATGTAATAAATTTGAGTTTTAGAGGTGTAACTTTTCCAACTGCATTAAAACGTTCGCATATTGTCCCAATACACAAGGGAGGCTCAATGGATGACTTAAAAAATTATAGATCCATATCTCTACTGAACATTCTCTCAAAAATTATTGAGAAAATAGTGAAGGACCGACTGATGAAATTTTTCAATATGCACAACACTATCTCTCCTAATCAGTTTGGGTTCCAAAGGAATGTGGGAACTGAAACTGCTCTGATTAGTCTACTAAACAGCGTTATCACCACTTTGGATAATAAGAAAGCATGTTTGGCAGTTTTTTTGGACCTTGCAAAGGCTTTTAATACAGTGTCTCACTGAATATTACTTACCAGATTGATGGAGGTGGGCATATGTGGGCGCTCTTCTAGTTGGTTATCTTCATACTTATCTGATAGAACTCAGAGAGTCAAATTGGGTGAAAGTGTATTTGGTGAGTCTCTTTCTGTGAGATTCGGAGTACCTCAAGGTAGTGTTCTGGGACCTATATTGTTCCTGATATATGTCAATCAGTTGTGTAATCTTTCTATCAGGGGTAAGATTATTACTTTTGCGGATGACACGGTTCTTCTAATCGAGAGCCGAACATGGGATGATGTATTCTCAAAGGCTAACGAAGAATTACGTGTAGTTAAAGAATGGATGGACTCAAATTTATTGACTCTAAATTCCCAAAAAAACTAAATATATCACATTTAGCATATCTACAAGAACTCAAGCACCTACAAATAAATACATAACACTGCACACTTGTTCACCCATGGCTGACTGTAGTTGTGTTTCCTTGAAAAGGGTTGATAGGATAAAGTACCTTGGAGTTTATGTTGATCAGTTCCTTCGTTGGGAGGTATATATTAACACTTTGAGCGCAAAAATCAACTAGGATACATATTCCGTATGATTCGAAATGTGCTCAGTGAAAATATTCTTAAAAGTATTTACTTCGCCTTATGTCAGTCAGCACTTTCTTACGGTATATCAGTTTGGGAGGGATGCACCTTAACCCAAAAACACATATTGCAGGTTTCCCAAAAATTGATGAAAATAATTAATAAACTTCCTGCTCGGTATCTTACGGTGGAGGTTTTCAAAGAGTATCAGGTCCTGAACATAGCCAATTTACATCTCAAATCCATTATTTGGCACTACCATCGAGAGGAAGGGAAGATGCAGACTCAGCAGACACACATGACACGCATGGCAACTAATGAAATGTTCACCATCCCTAGAGTTAAAACCTCTTTTGCCCAAAGGCAATATGCTTATTTGGCTCCCATTACATACAATGGCGTGCCGACTTCAATAAAGGTAAAGGTAGCACAACCATTTAGACAGTCGATCGGAGTGTGGTTGTTATTGCGACAGGATTTTGAGTACTAGGGCTTTCAGGATGAATTACGAGTGGAAAAGATTTGTGTAAGCTCGTGAGTGTGGGTTTCTTCTTGTTGTTTTTGTATTTGTATTTCTGTGTATTTTTTATTTTAATTTTTATTCTTATGATTGTGTGCGGTATATTGTGGGATGAATATTTTTGGTCTTTCTGGAGTGATGATGTGTGAGGAGCTGAATTTCGCAAGATGTTTCCAGTTGTAGTTGAGTGTCACTATTTGACAGGTTGATGAGAGCGTGCAACGGGGTTTTGTTTTGTGTAATCAAAAATCGGAAAGAAGTATCGATTTATTTTTTCATGCTAAATATCCTCAGTGAGATACAGGCAAAAGCCTAGTTTACTGAGGATACGACAAATGAAAGGATACTGAGGATACAACAAACCCAGATCCATTAAAATTGTATGTCCAAATCAAATTACCTCTTGTTTTTTCGCAAATTGTGTATATTTCTTGTCATGTATAATAATAAATAAATAAATAAATAAAAAAAAAATTGTCAAATAGGAGTATTGTTTAGGAAATACAGAGATAATTGGAATTAATTATTATTATTATTATTATTTATTTATTTTTACCTGGCGAGTTTATTGCCAAGTGACAATCTCTTCCAGCCAACCAGAAAGATGTTTCAACCGGCCCTAAGTGGTAACCAGACTGGAATCCTATTTAAAAAAAATCTGGGTTCCAGCGGGGATCAAACCCGCCACCTCCGGATCGGCAGACAAGTGTCTTACCACCAGGCCACAGAGGTCGTCATTATATGTTCAGAATATAACGACGACATCTGTGGCCATCAATTATATGTTCAGAAAAGAGAGAGATTATTGAAATTAATTAAATGTTAAGGAAAGACATTGAAAACGTTGCAAATAATGCACGAATTTGATTTGGATGTGACATGTTACACGCGTTATTGATGTACACGTGAAACTTTTAATAATTCATATATATAAAAAAATATAAACATTTTCGTATACGAATGCAACATTTTGTCAAAATTTCAAAGCAACCGGTATCAAAGCAAGAACTTTCGGAGATTAGAGATATTTAATATACGAACATTTACATTTTTATTTATATAGATTTTTTTTTTTGTAAAAAATTCAAATTAATATTTATTAAAATAACATAAATAACAGAAAATTTAATACCGTTTAAATGTAAATTTTCAAAAACAATATTTATATGAATGCAAATACACATAAAAAATAGATGTTCATCTAATGTATATTAGGTATCGTTTATTTGACACGTTTTTAAACAAATACTTAACTCATTTTAACTTGACAAGCACACACTAATATCTTCCTTACGAAATTAGTTACAATCATATCCCGCTTTACGGAATGGATACGTTCCTGGAAAATTGCCCATAAATCGAAATTCCAAATATCCAATTGTTCTTTTGTTTATATTAAATATGCATGAAGTGTTCCGTGAAAAAAATATCAGTGAAATATTTCAGAATAATTAAGGGAGTATTCTGAAATATTCAGATTAGAAAAAAAAACATAATGAAGAATTGCCTTAAAATATTTCTTATCAGAATTGGTCGATTGGAAACAGGAATTGGGTTAACAGGATGGAAATATCCATTTTAAGTTTGTTGCTTTGCATCTTTTCTCGAATGAAGTAATTTTCAAACATCCGACGTCATTCGAGTTTCTTATTTGATCTCAAACAACGGTAACTTAAACTTATAAATGAATTAATCAGTCTTAGTAAAAATATTTCGTTAATTGATTTCTACCGTAAGCCGAGATTGTTGAATATACGAGTATTTTCAAAATCATTCTATCGAAATTCCGTTGTTAAAATGGACACGTAAAGCGAAGAATGGGAGCATGATAGTTTTTGCCATGAACCAAGTTGAGTTTAAACTGTCTTAAAGAAAATTTTCTAAATCACATTTATAATAATATTCTTGTTTATTGTAAGCAAAATAAAGCAACACAAGAAATAATATATTAATATAAGTTTTACATGATTCACAACAAAACAGTTTTAATCAGTTGGTATAAAAAGATCTGGACTCATCTTGTATGACCCTTTCGATATGAAACCACTGAAAACCAATGTTAAGATAATAAACCAACACATACATTTTTCAACCCACATTCTACAAAAAAATATATTGAAAATTATAACATTCAAATACTTATTCAAAAAACAATCAAGGCATAAAGAGATACTTTTTATTAATTTGAGATACTTCTTATTAAAGTGATGGATAGCTTGTTCGGAGTTTCGGTCCGATGGTAGGACACCCTACTCCTTCATCGGATAAGTTCTGACTGTTAAGATATTTATTGGAAATTTTTGGATCTTTTTGGGAATCGGGAAAGGATAGGTTTGTGGTAATTGTTTTGATTTTATGAATGATTATGAGAAATTATAAACGATTAAATACATATATAAATATGATGATATGTACATAATATTAAATACAAATATACATAAATTTGTGTCGTCACACACTGTTTTATATTGAATGGGTGAAAAAAAAAAAAAAATGAAAAAATGAATTGTGAATAAATTATAAGAATGAATATAGTATATGTAGATAAGTAAATGAGTGGGGAAATGTGTGTGACTTTTATAAATATATTAAGGTGTAGAAAATGTTTATTGAAGGTGAGAAATGCGGTTGCCTATGGGGGTAAACTGTCTGCCGGAGGAATTATCGATGATGGGGTGTTCAGAGTGACAATCGGGGGGTCATTTGGGGGGATGATTAGAGTTAAAGAGGGGGGGGGGTCGGGGGGATGTTTCGCAATATTGATTTCGGACGAGTGTGTCTGTAACTGGTGTTCGCGTTGTAGTTATCTAAGGCTTTTATGACTGGGTTGGGATGACGGGATATAGAGCTGTAGAACCTTTCGGCCAGAGCGCGCATATGTTCGGGGATAGTATGTAGTTTGGTATCTGCGTGGAGTCTTGAATTACGGACGATGTAGGGTGCTTTTAAAATTATGCGGAGGGCTTTGTTTTGAATGATCTGAATGTGATGTAGCGTTGTTTTCTTCGCGTGGCCCCAGACCGGAAGGGCGTATGTCAGTTGCGGTCTGACGATCGCTTTATATAGGTGGAGTTTAGTGCGCGTGCTAAGTTTGCTGTATTTACTGATCAAGGGAAATAATGATTTGAGTGTTCCGTGAGCTTTTGATTTGATATTGAGGGCGTGTTTATGCCACGAGAGTCTACTGTCTAATGTGAGGCCTAGGTATTTTACGTGTTTTGACCATGGGACGCTCTGGCCGAAGAGTTTAAGAGTTCTGATGGGTTTGATGTATCTGCGTGAGAAGCGGACTGCTGTGCTTTTGGTGGGATTTATTTTGATCTTCCATTTGGTGCACCAGTGCTCCAGAATGGGAATGAAGTCTTGCAGTCTGTTGTGGGATACGGACTCATATTTCGATGAAGAGAATTCTTATTAAATATCACTCGTACCTGTTAACCAAATGGATGTTTTAGAAAATGGAAAACTTTTTAATAGTGAATCACAGATCGAACAAACGCAATAAAATGTCGTTATGTGGTGCAAACTATAGCAATCTTTTGATCTTTTGAATTCAATCATGTGTATGCAACGTCAGAACACGTTGTCAAAAATATTATTATCATTGTTCTATATTTTTTTAGCATTTGCTAAACCATCTCTTGGTTATTTTTTAATCTTAACCAATATGTCTACATAATAATACATCTACTTTGAATCCACATTTTTTCCTAATGTCTTGATTTATTATATTGATGATCTCTTTTATTTACAATATTAACGTTCTTTTTCTCTAGTAATGTTTTAATTGGACGATCTTTGTCTACCTCACAAGTATTAAGATATATGGGTGGCAAGTGCATCATTAGGAAGCACTTGAAGACAATCCTTTATGGAAAGTTTTACAAAAATTTATGATTATGCGATAATATGAATTCTCCACACATATATCACACTCCACCTTAAGCCAAATGTGTTACTATCCCATATAGGAAGACCTGTAAAAGTCACTTTGCAGTTCACCTTCACTAAGTAAGTTTTTCGCGGTTTTCTTACCAAATATCTTTATGTAAACATATGCAGATGCGGGGAGGCATATGATTTCTAGTCTTACGAATTTTTTTTATATTTTAAATGTCAATAATAGTGAGTTCGAATCCCAAGTTAGAGCGCCTATGGGATGAGTTTGTTCTCCAAACGGTGCTATATAAATTGCCTTTTTATGATTGTCTCTTAGACTTGTATGCTGTGATAAATTATGTTCCACATATTCCACCCCATGCACTCATTTCTACTGCACTTATGTTGTTTTCATCACTCTGTTGCTAGGCCGATAATTGTATAATATTATTGTATTTTTTTGTTTTAAAACCATATATGTTAGTAAAATCCAACGGATTCTTTGATATAACTAAAAATATGTTCAGGTACAAAGATACCAAATAAGAAACGACGGATCCATTTTATCCAGAAGTATGGTGTTATACTACTCGTAGTATATGTATCTTAACAACTAGGTCATGGATATCTCTTGGATATGCTAAGATTAAGACCAAGTTACCATTGTGAACATTATAACTTGCGTGTCTGGAAAAGCCTCATCAATTGTATATTAATACATTCATCGACAAAGTCTTTGCACTAGGTCTTGGAAGTTATTATTGGTTCAAATTATGGTTTCTTTATTTTTCCATTGTCTCTAGAATTATTCCTTTTTTTGTTGTGTACTGGTATGTGTAGAAGTAAAAAGTATATCTCCAAATTCTCAAACACTAGCAGAAATACGTTGTAAAATATGAAGAATCAAAAATATTTCCATAAATATAATTCGTATCTGTTTACAAAACTATTTAAAAAAATGGTAAAAAAGTTTTTATAGGTAAGACAGATTGAACAAATGCAACTCAATAATATTTCTCTCTATGAATAATCTTCTGACCATCTGAATTCTTATGAGTATAGATAATGTTCAAATAATATGATTTTCATTATAAAGTATTATGTTATGTTGCATAAATTGAATGATAATTATTTTGACGAAACAGCTTTTTAATATATGTGCCATTTTAATGTCTCTTTTTTTTCTTTATATCAATATTATTTTTAACATTAATGAAAATGTCGAAATCAACAATCAGAAGTTTTTTGGCTGTGATGAACGCTTTTATTTCGAATTTCCATCTTGATGCCGGGAATCCATCCGGAAAGAAATTTTCATTCATATAAACATTTTTGACGTAATATTTGCCCACCTGAAACCAAAATATATAAGTTAAAAAGTAGAAATGAAGTAAACATTGTGGACCAATTGTTAGTAATCATTGCACATTTTTAAGTAAGGAGATACTATGGAAAATTTCAAAAATATATTTGATTGGTTCAAGAATATAAAAAACGAATGAAATTCTATGGAAATATATATGAGTATAAAGAATTCTTTAAATGTAACGAGTTGTCAAAATACTGGGTCTACTGCTCGACCCAGAAATAAATATTCGCCGAGTGGTTGTGTACACATGACAATCGATCGACTGAGTACTGATTTAAATGAGTTTGACTAATAGTGAAAAAAATAACTAAGCTACAAATAAAATACTAAAAATAATTCAACACTATATGTAATATATCAAGCCAATAACATTGATGTAGCATGATAAATTTCTATTGTCTAAAAATGCACTTCATCCTAGCCTAAAAAAAGGAGTATATTTTTTCAAAGAATATCTCAAATAAAGTTATAGTAAAGATGAATTGTTTTGCAAAGAAAGTTCAATTTGATGCGATACCTTTTATACACGCTCGTGAGTAAACTTGTCGTTAATCTTCGGCAAATATAGTAGTGAGAAGAGAGTGCTGCAGATTGAGAGAATCACCTAAACATATTGAGCCGGAGCCTATCCACTTTCGTCAGCCCTCCACTTGCAATGTTAGCGATGAAATAAAATATACTGCTTATACGAGTATACCTCAAGCTATTGATAATTGATGCAGTAAACAAAGTTTATGGAAAAAAAATCACTGGAGAAGAAAAACTTAAGTGACAGGGTTCATCTTTTATTTTTTCGTCAATTGAAGATAACGCAATAATGACAAGTAATCGTTCAAAAAGGAACAATATTTTGATGAATGATAAAATGCTGGAAACGATAAAACGGTTCAATTATTACTGAATTTAAAGTGAAGCAGTAAGATTTGAAAGTTATAAAAATTAGTATTTGTAGAAGTATCGTATACTACTCTGTCACATAATTGAGGATAATGGGTTATTTTACCAAACTAAGCATCTACACGGGCGAATTTTACTTGGTCAAGTATTCGGTACGTGGGCCAAGGGATAAATCACACCGTATTCATAAGAGCATTTAGTTGCACTATATCCACATGGCTAGTATTTTCAAACATAGAAATAAGTGGATTATAAACTAGAATAAAAAGATAGAAGGCCGTTTTATTAAAAAAATATTTCATCCTCATTTTTAAGATTCGGAATGTAAGGGTAGAATTGACGAATAAACTATTGATAATACTTCCTTCGGCTCTCCTCAGTGTGGTCATTATGACTGGATAAAATATGCTACCATCCCACGTCCTACGAATTTTACAAGCCTTCTTGCTCTGTATTCAAAATCACAAAAAATAGGAGAAAGTGTCGTAATTCAAACAATCGTCGTCGTTGTTGGGCCGAAGATCCTCTCGTCACTACAAGGTCAATTCAATGGGTAATCGAAACCTTGTCATGGAGTTTTCGTTTCATTTTTCCTCCTCTTGAAAGGAATGCGCTGTTGCACACCAGCAAACCCACCTACCATATTGGTGTACAGGATCCGATGGCACACTAATGGATATGATCGAAGTCAAAGGTATTATTATATCTGCTTGTGTCATTCAAGCGGAGTAGCACAGTGCAGAATTCGAACCGGTGACATTCCGCATGGAAGTCCAGTGCATTACCGCGCGGCCATGCACCTCTTTAAACAATAAATATCATTGCACATATCATCATGTTGTAGGTGGATTTCTTGACGGCTTGAATTGATTAATTAGTTACTATATACTATATATGGGAATGTTAAATAACTTGACGGAGAAATTAATAAATTTGAGTTAAAAACTTTTTTTGGTAACATTAACTAAATCTAAGGAAATATTCTAGGTTCTAGGGTCAAATATTTTGATTAATTCTAGTATCACTTTAGCTCTAAGTAATCTCTGTTCATTATATTTTATAGAAACGATATTTTGTTGAATTAGTTATTTTAATACTATAAAGATGTAGGAATATGAAGATATTTTGTAAATCTGAAAATATTACCATTGGACACTTTGAAGGAATGTTTCCAAAGGTCCGAATCAACTTTATGAGAAAACGATCAGTTTCAAGAGCATCGCATAACCTTAGGTCGAATGCTATGATGCTTTCTCTGTACTGGTTGTTTCGTTCTTCGTAGGATTTCAAACTCACCTGAAAGAAATAAAAAACAATTCTTAATATTCTTTTAAAGATAAAAACACGATTCGTTTGATCTATATGTATCACCCCTCTTAAATAGTGAAACATTAAATATATACATTTGTATGAAAATATTAAAAATACGTTAGAGAATTATAGTTTGATAAATATGCCACCTATGTCTGAAATGTACATGTGACAATTTTCCTTAAAAAAATGGAGGATATTTTCAAAATAATACACTCTAAGGTGCCAACGCATTTCAAAACTCACTGCGCCGTATTTCTGGCGATGAAGAACAGAAAAATGCGTTGTTAATTGTGGGTGAATATAATATTTGGGGAGGACTGAAATAAAAGACGAATGAACTGTGTGAGTCCATGATTTTAACATTGACAAAAAACATTCAAGTGGCGACCTTATGATTCTATTGACTGCGTGTATGATTTTCTTAATTTTTTTTCTTATCTTGTTAATAAAAATAAAAGATCCTGTCTAGGTAAGTTTGTCACTACCTCAAACTATTGATTCCCTTTGTAGTTGATACTAAGAACCGATGTATTTTAAGTCGGTCTTCATTGTAGTGTAAAATAATCAGAATTAAAAGAAATACTTACAGTGACATTGTTAAGCCATGGATACAGGATAGTTACATTCGCATTTAGAAAATACGGCGAAGTCTTATTTACTTTCGAAAATGTGTAATAATCTACGGTGACATATTTTTCATTTATTTTATTTATAACAATCCTTTCCATATACGTTTGGAAGTTCTGTAAAACATTGGAAAAATATTATTCATTTATAAAACGTTCAAAAAATGTTGCCGAACATTTTATATGTACACGAATGCACAATACTCACATATTGAAAGTTGTTGATTGATTGCATTCTTATACTGATTAACATTCTGAATTTAGATCAATCATATTTATGTAAACACGTTTTTCAGAAAGTATCCAAAAGATATAGTTACACGAGCAATGGATGCCTAGTTTGTCCAGTTTAAAATTAAAAAAGAGTTTTTCCCTAAATGTAAACTTAATAAAAACCGTTTACATACTCGTACAGATAACTATCATACGTGTACATACTGAGAACTAATACGTTTACAGAATTTCAAAGCGATTATTTAAAGCACCCTAAAACGAACAC
The DNA here is from genome assembly GCA_949825065.1 of Odontocerum albicorne. NCBI lineage: Eukaryota > Metazoa > Arthropoda > Insecta > Trichoptera > Odontoceridae > Odontocerum > Odontocerum albicorne. The sequence continues at coordinate 18,795,640 of OX463850.1, forward strand.
TGAAATATTTGGGATTTTTCATTAATGAGTAGACATCTTATACCTTATAACCAGGAAAAAGTGAGCACTTAGCAAGGAAAGCATTTCATGGTTAGGTGGACAGCGGGACGAAAGGTATTGTGTATAATATAACTCCTGTATTACAAAAACACCCATCCAAATAAACATATCAACTTTGAAACATCTACCCCTAGTAGCTATGGTCCCCGATTCTATACATTTTAGAGTTCTAAATTGAATGTATTTATGTATAAAATATATTAAAAAATAATAAGGACCGTGAAAGTTTTGACCAAGTTGATTTATTTGCTATAAAAATGCTGAACATTTCAAATTATTTTAGATATTTATCGAGGACATTGAAACCTGTTTTGAGTTAATTTTAAATTATATTTCTTTAACATGCCGAATATCATTCAAAATTTGTGATAAAATATTAAAACAGTGTCCGTAATTAACATACCTTTGATTGGACATCATTAATGCTCAGTAATAAAAGTAAAAAGCACACAGGGTGCATTTCTTTATTATGCCGAATATCACACAAAATTTGTGATAAAATATAAAAAAAGTGTCAGTTATTAACGTACCGCTCAAAGCTTTCGTGCAATGATCGTGAAAATTTTTGTGTAGTTAAAGTTTTTCAAATTATTTTCCGTCAAAATGTCTCCATTATTTAATACTATATACGACGCATATCCAGAAAGTAAGTGTACTGAATTTTTGTAGGTTACAATTTTTTTTATTTATACAAAAAAATTACGTGGTTACCGTAATACATATGTAAGCTATTTTTCGACATAGTCGCCATTCCTCCCAATGCAGGTGGTGAAGCGGGGTATCAACTTTTTGATGCCTTCCTCGAAGTAGTTTCTCGCCAACCCCTCCGTCCACTTCTCCACCTCCTCCTTTACCTCTTCGTCGGCTGAAAACCTTTTTCCACCCATGTGCAGCTTCAAGGAGGTAAAGAGATAGTAATCCAAAGGTGCTAGGTCAGGGGAATGCGCGGGATGGTTCAGGACATCCCATTTAAACGAGGCGAGCAGTTCCTTCGTGGCGTCGGCCGTGTGTGGTTTGGCATTGTCGTGCAGCAGGCAGACTCCTTTTGTCAGCATGCCTCTCCTCTTGTTCTGAACAACTTTTTTTAGGGTCTCACAGTATCTTGCGGAGTTGATGGTCTCCCCTTGAGGCATATATTCAATTAAAATTATGCCTTGACAGTCCCAAAACACGGATGCCATGATTTTCTTGGCTGAAATTGTGGTTTCGAACTTTTTGGCGGAGGGTTAAGAGGTGTGACGCCCCTGTTGAGACTGCCTTTGGGTTTCAGGCGTGTAGTGTGCAACCCAAGTTTCATCTCCAGTAACGATGGAGCGGAGAAATTCATCTCCATGGAGTTTGCAGCGCCTCAAAAACTCTTGCCACACAATTCAGCTTGTGTTGGTCTGTCAGTTGTTTTGGAACCCACCTCGCGGACAGTTTCCGATACAGTGTAGTAGAGATCTGGAGATTTGCGGAAAAATCGCAGAAAGTTCATCCACAGTCAATCTGCGATCGTCACGGAGCGCATTTTCGATTTTTTCCACAATTTCGTCAGTCACAATTGAAGGTCTTTCGGTCCTCTGATCATCATGCACAGACGAACGACCGTTTTTAAACTCGCGACACCACTTGTACACACTCGTACGATTCATAGCTTTATCACCATATGCAGTTTTCACCTCATTATAAACCTCAACGTACTGACCTTCTCAACGTACTGACACTTCTCAACGTAGACACTTCTCAACGTACTGACCTCAAACCGGTCTCGTTACGAAGGTGAAAGGTCAGGCTACACGGAAGTGTAGCCAACATGTCAAAAATAAAATCCACCCGGTCGTGAGAGCCTCAGTACACTTACTTTCTGGATACACCTCGTATATTTAATGTTAATAAAGCTATCAAATGGCCAGTATCAGTCTATTGAATTTTCATTTATATATATATTTAATCACAAAATAAACTCATTCATTTCGGTGTCCAGTCGTTGTTAAACTGCGTGTATTATTTTCATTAAAAATTATTTATACTTAAAAAATAAATATACTTTTTACCATATGAGAAAACTACTCATGAGTTCCCTTTTTTTTAATTAATTTCTTGAAATTCTTAATATGGAACAAAAATTTGATGATCCGAACGAATGCTGTAGACAACCATGTGCATTGTGAAAAATACACGGAGTGACAATGTATGGCAGAATACATAATGAAGTGATTGGGGATGAATGTGAACTTAAAGATGACGTGTTAAAGTAAGATAAAGACAAAGAAGATGAGCTGATTTGAGCAAGTGGAGAGAAGGAATTAATAAAGACAAGTTGAATCGAGTAAAGACCGGGCAAGAGTTTTTGAAGCGCTGCAAACTCCATGGAGATGAATTTCTCCGTTCCATCGTTACTGGAGATGAAACTTGGGTTGCACACTGCACGCCTGAAACCAAAAGGCAGTCTCAACAGTGGCGTCACACCTCTTTACCCTCCGCCAAAAAGTTCAAAACCACAATTTCAGCCAAGAAAATCATGGCATCCGTGTTTTGGGACTGTCAAGGCATAATTTTAATTGAATATATGCCTCAAGGGGAGACCATCAACTCTGCAAGATACTGTGAGACCCTAAAAAATTGCGGAGGGCGATTCAGAACAAGAGGAGAGCCATGCTGACAAAGGGAGTCTGCCTCCTGCACGAAAATGCCAGACCACACACGGCCAATGCCACGAAGGAACTGCTCGCCTCGTTTAAATGGGATTACTATCTCTTTAGCTCCCTGAAGTTGCACATGTGTGTAAAAAGGTTTTCAACCGACGAGGAGGTAAAGGAGGAGGTGGAGAAGTGGACGGAGGGGTTGGCGAGAAACTACTTCGAGGAAGGCGTCAAAAAGTTTATACCCAGCTTCACCACCTGCATTGAGAGGAATGGCGACTGTGTCGAAAAATAGCTTACATATGTAATTTATTTTTAACAAACACTGTTTATTCCACTTTTTTATGACGATATAACCCTACCGGTTTCAAGGCTTTCACCTCATCTTCAGGGGAGTACAAGCAAGACTAAATGCTGTTCGAATTGGCACCGACATAGACACTTCAACGGTTGGAGGCGGGAGGGGTGAGGGGAAGGCTAGGTATAATTTCGGCCAGGAGCGGGGAGATTTTGGGGAAATAACTATTCAACAGATGCTCCGCTCGATATACTGACTTAGAAATTTCTAGGGCCTCCAATCTGTCCAATTTACTTCCGTTGCCGCTAATATGTAAGAATTTGGCATCATCGATAGAAAAAGTATGATTCTCACGGTGACAATGATTAGCCATTTCAGAATAAATTAGAGGATTTGTTAAAGCAGATTGGTGTTCACGAAATCTCTTTTCAAAAGATCTTCCTGTCTTTCCTATATAGAAATTATCACAGTCAGCACATAAAAGTTTATACACACCACTGTTGCTAAGTATTCCATTTTTGCCTTTCCCATTTTAATGGGAAAGGCAAAAATGGAATACTTAGCAACAGTGTTTCCGTATATATTTTTTATAAATATCAAATGAAATAACCAAAAATATTCCAAGTCACATAAAGCCAGCTTTTTACACTAACTTTAATCTCCGGAAACTCTAATTTAATGGGAAAGGCAAAAATGGAATACTTAGCAACAGCGGTGTGTATAAACTTTTATGTGCTGACTGTGATAATTTCTATATAGGAAAGACAGGAAGATCTTTTGAAAAGAGATTTCGTGAACACCAATCTGCTTTAACAAATCCTCTAATTTATTCTGAAATGGCTAATCATTGTCACCGTGAGAATCATACTTTTTCTATCGATGATGCCAAATTCTTACATATTAGCGGCAACGGAAGTAAATTGGACAGATTGGAGGCCCTAGAAATTTCTAAGTCAGTATATCGAGCGGAGCATCTGTTGAATAGTTATTTCCCCAAAATCTCCCCGCTCCTGGCCGAAATTACACCTAGCCTTCCCCTCACCCCTCCCGCCACCAACCGTTGAAGTGTCTATGTCGGTGCCAATTCGAACAGCATTTAGTACATATTGCTTGTACTCCCCTGAAGATGAGGTGAAAGCCTTGAAACCGGTAGGGTTATACCGTCATAAAAAAGTGGAATAAACAGTGTTTGTTAAAAATAAATTACAATGTCTTTAAACCTCCACAACGTTAATGCCTTAACTATAAACAACAGCTTACATATGTACTACGGTAACCACGTAATTTTTTTGCTTGAAAAAAAAAAATTGTAACCTACAAAAATTCAGTACACTTACTTTCTGGATATGCCTCGTAGTTTTATTTGAATATAATTTTTTTGTCCTTTGTGTCTAAGTAGTGGAACATTTGTCGTCCACTATATGGTTATCAGGGCGATTACCAATGATGACAAAATAAGTAGGTTTTGTTATATCTATTGTGTAACCTTTTATTTTTTTAACATTTAATACTATATTAGATATCCAATAAGACTCCCACATTCTGCTGAATTAATTAATAAAAAATATGTATATATTGATTAAAGTTTCCGTTAGATTCCGGGTCCAAAGAATATGACATCTCCGTTTTTAGGCATTCTGTAAGTGCAGGTATTTACAAATAAGATTTTAGGGTGAGCTTAATTACTTAAAATTTCTTCGGTCTTCACGGCTATTGGTTTAATGCCCAAATGCCTTGAAGAATATGACTTCTACGTTTCCATGCAGTCTATAAGAGGCAAGTATTCGCAAAAAAAAGTTTTATGATGAGCCTACCAAAGGATTTTCTTCGACCCTCAAGGCTAGATCCTCAAGGATAATCCTGGATGGTAGCGTTTTATAACATGCTTGTGTTCCGGATGAGAAGTTAAGTGGATGATGATTATGATGAGAATCAACATGGCTTTAGACTTAATTGGATGGAGTCGTTTAATTGCTTGATGAGAGTTTTTAAAATATTGACTTATAAATTTTTGATATTTATATTATTTGAAAAAAGAAATAAGTTAACATCCTCTTTAGATTTTAGAAAATTTTGCTGTATATTATATTGCATTAAACTCCTCTTGTTTGTATATTCATTTATAAAATTGTAAGGATACAACGAAAACGGAGTTCCAGTGAGTTGTTAAAATGTGTCTTTTTAAATATATTTCCACGATTTGGATGCAAACAATGTTTATAGAAATAATCTTAATATAAAAAAATAATATTATTCCGGAAAATGAATTTAATATTTTTCTTCTTAAAAATAAGTTTGAAACAGTTCTTAGTCAGAGAGCATCCCATTGAACATTCTTGGATTATTTAGCAAAGTTGTTTCTCCGTGATAATAATTTGATTCCAGGATTTTAAAGAGCGCTTTACTAACTTGCTTGGTACAAAAGCTACATGTCACATGTAGCTACATAAACAATTCAAAAAAAGATGAAAAAAAATATATAATCAATAAAAAAACAAGTTCTTTAAAAGTCCTTGAGATGTACGTGTGATTCTACTCGTATCTCAAGGCTCAGATATTCAGAAGTACCTTTTTAGACATTCCTAATAGGTCAATAAAATAACCATAACAATATTCGAGACTGCAGATTCCTCATTACCGATCATAAAGAGTCTAGATAAGGAAGGATTTCCAAGATTATTCATTTTATAATTCTCAAGTATAAATGTGTCTTGTAGCTTGGTCGTTTTTGTTGGAATTCGAATGATAAACAATTCCAGTAGTTTCAGGAAATCGATCATACAATTCATGACTTCAAAAGGTCTTTAGCGGAGTGGAAAAAAATGAATTGATTGAAATAATTCTAGAACCGGCTATAGAAAGAGGTATAACAAAAAGAATAAATACTATCGTATCGTATAATATTAAAATCGGTTAATTAGTTTTGGAGTTATTACGGGGAATAGTTTAAAAAAAAAGGGTTTTCCGGAAATGCGTTTAAAATTTCAAGTGCGATTTTTACACGAATCAAAGTACCATAAATATTTTCACCTTACTGTAAATCAGCAATTCCAGCGTCACGTACACTTGTTTAAAAATCCCGACAAACTAAATATCAAATTCTAGCTGCTGTCATAACAATAGACGACCCGAAAGCCGAGAAGCTCAGGTCATTTTTCGACGGGCGCGCTCGACTAGAAACCCTCTTAACTTTACGAATTTTTAAGATTTTTTAACATTTCTTACTGGAAATGATTCAGAAAGGATTTAAAAAAATAAAATGAAAAAAAAAATCTACATGAGATTATCCCTTTAAATGGTAATCTAAGCCCGCTTAACAGGTAAGACATGGATTTACGATAAATGAAAATAATAACTTTTGACTTTTCTTAAATATTATTATATAATAAAGTATGACTTCTATGGATTACTGATACTTCAACGAAATTTGTGGATGAAGAATAACTCAACACAATGCTTACAAGTATAGGTTAAGTAGTGATATTGTTTTGAAATTTCAAGTGATACTCAAAGCACGCTACACGGGCATGGATTAACGGTAAATGATTGTTACTAAACTTAATACTAAATTTTGTCTTGGGACGCATTTAAAAGTAAAAAGTACAAGAAAATAGCACAATTTAAAGTATTTTATACGATACTGGCATATATGTAAAGTCTCATTAGTGAGTAAGGGAAAGGATTGCGCGTTATCTGTGAAGTTATAGCAAATCATTAATATTCCACGTTCTATGATATTTGTGAGTCTCCTTACAATGAATTATCTACATCAACATATCCTAAAAAAAGGAGGTTGCGTGTAGTAAAATTAACGGTGTCCAAATTAATAACTCTTGACTTTTCTTAAATATAAAACAATATAAAATATTATTATAGGTACGTCAGATCGCTTTAACTGCACACCTTTGTAATTCTTATTCAGAACCTGGTGAAATCCAGAACCTGCACGTTATACTTGAGGAGAAAACGATCATTTTCTAATGAATCACACACACACTCTTAAATCAAATGCAATAATGCTTTATTTTTATTGGTTGTTTCGTTCATCGAAATATTTAAAACACCACTGAAATAAATTAAAAATTATTCTTATTATCCTTTCAACAAATTTTCCAATGGCCGCACATAAATAAGAATAATTGCAAATTTCGTTCCAATATTTTTTTCGATGGCTGGTTTTACAAAGAAATTCGTACTTATTTTTTTTTCGTAAGTGATTGATTTGGATGCAGAGAAACACAGAAAGTGTTCAATCAGTGTAAATCTGAAAAAAAAACGATAAAACTTGCGTAGTCTTTGTATGCCAATATAATGACTGAATTCTAAGTTATTAATTCGTAAATGAATTTATGGCCCGCGGGCCGAGGGTTGGCGAGTCCTGGTTTACACTGTGCATTAAATTGCTCATAAAAAAGAGTGACACATCTCAGCTATCAGCCAGTCTTGTATGAGAAAAATGCTTTTGAATATAATAAATAGATCATTGTATATATAATAGAGTGTCAATGTGTGAAGTCATCATAAATTAATGCACGGATAACTCGGACGTTTTAATTAAAATGAAGACAGGAGCTTTTAGTTGGTTATGGACGAATAAAGAGAAAGAAAGACGAAAGAATTACTAAGCGAGCATACAAGTCAGAAAATAAAGGTGTGCGCCTAAGAGGTAGACCGAGGAAACCTGGTTGGACCAAATTAACCAGATTTTGGAAGAAGGTAAAGTGAGAAGTATGAATAATATAATATTGCGCATGACGACATTTATAAATGGGGAGGCCAAAGTGGTATACCTGCCTACCCGGCAAGAGACTCTGCGTAATGATATGTTCATATATGTATGATATGTATTGTAATACATGTTTTTTGTAATCTGACAATTTCTTTCAAGCAACCACAAATATGTCAAAAATTTCTGAAATAATAAACTAGTCATGTGCCGTTTTTTTCCTTTGCTTGAATATGTTAAGCTTTGGATCAAGACGCCTTTCTGAGCACCCAACTTTACCTTTATAAAAAAGTCTTATGAATGATTCAAGGGCGGTTTTTTGTATTATGTCATGTGAATAACTGGTATGCGATATACGAGTATCAGCAAATAATTTGAAAAAATCTAAGACAAATTGTTTCAACGACTACATTTTGCTCTTGAATATCTGTCCTCGGTAACAGACTTGTGTGAAGGTCCTAGATTTACCTTTCGTGTGCTCTCTACGTTATGTTCTCTCGACACTTTCTCTCCCTTCCAGGTGTTAAGCAAATGCCTTTCTTGGAGCTCATGTTTTGTGGAAACTCTGGATATAATGAACCTATACGGGTGTTTACAGCTTCATATGAAAGGTAATCGGGTAGTTGGAAGATGTTATTGAGTTATTCATTGAATCTGACTACACGAACAATTCAATCCTTGAACTCTCTGGTCGTAGGAATCTTCTTCCGAATCTGTCCGGAATTTCGGTTGACTTGAAAAACATTGCTTTCGCATAGTAAAATATAAATATCTCCACGATTCAGATAAGGATTCTGTAAACATTAATTTCAGTTTATCTCTTTAATTTCAAAATATAGACAATAAACAAAATAAATGACACTTCTCATAAAATTATTATATTGACTGCGGATATTTCATCGTTATGTCAAGAGGTTCGAATTATCCTTGTTAATTAAATACTCTATCCCAGTTTACATCACTACTACCTCAATGTTGAAATTATCTATTAAGTTGACACTTGGACCCAATACACTTCTAGTTCGTCTACTTTGAAGCGTAAAACTATATGTATTTAAAAACAAAAAAGTGACTTACATTATTATTGCATTGGATCGGAAGAGTTACATTTAAACTTGAAAAATACGGCGATGTCTTATTTCCTTTAGAAAGATTTTATATGTGTAAACTTTGTTATGTCCCTTTCTAAATTAATTTTGATTTTCTGTAAAGGTATGAAAAAAAAAACATTATATCTTTATTATGCTTAACAGTGTTTACCGCCCGTGTTTTGTGGAGTATCATTTGGTCTTTGGTTGTTTTGTTAGCAAAATCATCACTTATCATTTTGTACGTTCAGAGCTTAATGCCGGATCTTTTTTTTTGCATTAAGTAAATGATTAATTGCATTTTTATTCATATCCACGTTCTCTATTTTGATTTTCAACTAAGGGACTCATAGTTGAGAAACTCCAAAAAGATTCAAGGCAGTAATAGAGGCAATGAATGCCTAGTTTATTTAGTTTTAAATAAAATAAGTGATTTTTACCAAATAAATAAATATTTTAGTTTATATTATATTTTTTAAATAAATTAATAATATTCTTAAGAGATTATAAAACAACCAATATAAGAAAACTGAAAAAATGGGGTTAATTATAACTACAAGCACCTTATGATGCAAACATTTGGGATTAATTATAACTATATACAAGCACCTTATGATGCAAACATTTTGAATTAATTTTAATTACAATCACCTTATGATGCAAAAAAACCAGGAAGACCCAGAATAATTAGGTGGAAAAGTTGAAAAATCTCAGAGAGTGATTCGGCAAATCAACATTTTAAAGCAGTCGCAAATAAATACGTGTTTACCAACGGGCATTGAGCGAATACTTAATAAAAAGAAAAGGATCTAAAAAAGTTGTATCTAAAAAATCTTGTATCTAAAAAAGGCATTTCGTAATCTTTTTTCCCAAATGATCTATATCTGAGTTTTTTAACTCTGTGTGAAAGATCGAATGCAGTTTATTTGTGATTATTAAAATATAGAAAGCTGTTGTCCTTTTCTTGGCAATTTTACCAATTAAAAGGGTTAACTGGTTTATTCATCCCTTACTTTACTATTTCGATTGCACAACTAAAACCCTAGATGTAACAATGGTTGTATTTTAATCCGGTAGCTCAGTCAGTGGTTATAAGGCCAGCCTCTATTAGATCTCAAGGTATGGTGGGAAGAAGTAGTCAGTCGTCAGTGCTTGGATAGGTAGAAATATACAATGAAACACATATTTGCTGTTAAATAGTTATATATTTGACCTTGACGAGCTGATAGCCCGTCAGAATACTTCAATTGGGCAGATTACTTTCTTATACTCCGCTATCTTTTCAGATGGACAGACAGTCGAAGTATTTTCTATTTGAAGGGTAATTTCACAACAGTTCGTTGCAAAGTTGTGCCAATTCTCAAAAATTAGATATCACCAATCTCTAAATTTACGCAGATATCACTATTGAATGACAAGCAAAGATAATAAATAAATTCACCTTACTTCAATACAATTGACACAATGTATTTCCAATGTTCAGCATCAGGTGCAAGACCACAGGTTGACTGCTATAGGGCTCTCAAGCCTTATGCTTCTACAACAGGATCTTTGAAATGAACAAGTCATCCTAGTATGGTTGATGGGCGTCAACTTGTGCCGTAATACAGTCTCACGCGACGAAACGGAATTTTGAGTGGACTCTTTGAGATTCGTCCCAGTCCTGAAGACTTCACGACAAGTAGTGCACTCAATATTCTGTGAGAATCAGCTGATTTTGACCAGAGATAAAGTTGTACGTCAATCTTAAAATTGCCACTTGGGTAAATTACCAGAATTTACTCAAATATAAACGCACGGCAATAACAAAATCCTCATATGGATAGGATTTTGCCCTGTCAATTTTATGGAAATAAAGTGAACACTTAGTTTATAGAAATACTTTTAAAATATGTGTAACCATGTGAGGGGAAGGCGATAATTAATGTTATTCTGTATTGTGCCTTGTTCTATAATATGTTTTACTGTTTCCAGGTGTTCTTAGATAGGGAAGCCCGTAGAGCGAGTTTTCGTGGTTTTCCGCTCTTAATTGCAAATGAGAGGGTTAATTAAATCGTCCACGAACGTATCCAGCATGACCCAGTAACGCCATGCTCTTTAGCAAAGTATTTTATCATTGTTTCGGCAGGATCACAATATTTTTTTTTAAATAATTTAATATTTGTGGTAAAGTTGGAAACAAGGATCCAAACAAAGACCAGGTTATGTGGGGCAATCTGGACAAAAGAAAAATGAAGCATTTCTTTTCTTAGCTGTATCCCAGCATTGCCTACATCTGCGTCTTTTGATTTTATTATCAGTGTCTTTTTCACAAAACTTCGGCAGATGTATCTTGGTTTTTGATTGTACTGTTTGTCTCGGAATTGATGATGGAGGTGGACCTAGTAATTTTTTGATTATAAATAGCCTGAAATCATACAACGGATTTTCTGTGAATTGTCTGCATTATATAAATGCCAAGAATTCAATAGCATCGTCTGGAATAGATGAATGATCAACTTTTTGTACCAACGTATTGTTTTCTTTTTGCATGGGTAGTAAGCTAACATCTGGTCATGATAGTCTATACCACCCATATGATTGTTGTAATTTATTACCATATTTGGTTTGGTGACCACTTGACCATGTCGGTTTTTACTATCAGACAGCTCCCCATCCAATTCAGAAGAAATCATAAAGACTTCTCGGCGGTCTTTCCATTTGGTAACACATATACCATTTTTTGTGTACTGCCTCACACTTTCTCCTTTCTTTAGTTTTTTATTTATAACATCGATCGGGTTTTCTTTTCTATTTGCTCGTAGTGTTCCTGTGACATATGTGTTTTGGTTCAATAAATTTTTTGTAAGAGGAACGCTATTATAGAAATTATCCATGTAAACTGAATATCCGGCTCCCGTCTTCCCCTCTAGCAATTTCTGAACGACTTTATTTTGACTTTGCCACCTAACTCTTCATCTGATGATCCACCATATACAATTATTTTTACGGCCAATCCACTTGATTCCCCTAACATGTAAAGTTTTATACCATACTTGGCCTTTTTGCCTTTTATATATTGGCGAAAAATCAACCGGCCTCTCCAAAAAACCAATGATTCATCTTTCGATAGTTGTCTGTGTGGATCATAAATTACTTCCATCCTTCCATTGAAAAAATCAATCAATGCCCTTACTTTTGCCAAGCTCGACAGATCTTCTTCATTATTGTTAAAATGAAGTGCCCGTAAAATGAGTAAAAATCTATCTCTTGACATGAATTGTGAAAATGCCGGTAAATTGAATAGGAATTCCGTATTCCAGTAGTCACTCAACCGGTTCAAACGTATTGTTCCGGTGTGTAGTAGTAAACCCAGCCACACCCTCATTTCGTCTTTAGTGACATTTTTCCATCGCGTGATTCTGCTTGTATCACCTTCTGATTTCGACAATACTTCAACAGCATACAAATTAGTTTGGGTTGTCACAAGATTGTACAAATCTTCATTGAAAATCAAATCCAAATAATCTATTGGTTCTTTACTTGACATCTCAATTTTCAACCCGGGTATTTTTGAAAATGGTGAAGAGGCTGGTTGTTTTTTTTATATTCGACCATTGCGTAGAGCTAACATCTGGTGTTCTAGATGTTTGTGAAACAGTTTGAATTTGAATATTGTCATCATTTTCAATATCTGACTCAAATTCAGAATCGTCCTTGATGATGGTGAATTCCTCAACACTAACGTCACTAAATGAATCATCCATATCATCCTCAATCTTTTGTCTTTTAGAGCTCGATGGGCGATCCATTTTTCAAGGTAAACGTATTTTTTTTTCGTAAAATCAAAAAAGAAACTTATATGATACTAAATATCACTATGTATACACCAATTACTATAATATATTTTTCAAAAGGCACTTATTTTTGCTCACAATTCACTATGTCACTCATTCAAAATTGAAAATAACTAGAAAACATAAACAAAATATCCCTTGCAGTGAGTGACCTTTTCACAAAACAGTGCTAGAGAAATAGTCCAATTATTTTTATTATCAAGTCTCACAATGAAAACAAACGGAATAAGAAGTAGAAAAAATATTATTTACAACTGCGGGTGTAACCTCAACTTTACAATGCGTTGCACATGCGCAAACGCCCGAATGCGACGGAATCTTCCGAAATAATGACGAATATCATATGCTGATGTAATATACTAACAATATTTAGGCATGGACACGCCGCGCGTGTTCTGAGCATGAAGCCGATGTTCACATGGACACGCCACACGTGTTCTCAGCACTGGACAAGTTAAGTTTGCTGCTTTGCATCTTTTCTCGAATGAAGTAATTTTCAAACATTCGACGTCATTCGAGTTTCTTATTTGATCTCAAACAACGGTAACTTAAATTTATAAATTAATTAATCAGTCTTAGTAAAAATATTTCGTTAATTGATTTCTCCCGTAAGCTGAGATTGTTGAATATATTTTCAAAATCATTCTATCGAAATTCCGTTGTTAAAATGGACACGTAAAGCGAGGAATGGGAGCATGATAGTTTTTGTCATGAACCGAGTTGAGTTTATATTGTCTTGAAGAAAATTTTCTAATTCACATTTATAATAATATTCTTGTTTATTGTAAGCAAAATAAAGCAACACAAGAAATAATATATTAATATAAGTTTAACATGATTCACAACAAACAGTTTTAATCAGATGGTATAAAAATATCTGGTCTCGTCTTGTATGACCCTTTCGATATGAAATCACTGAAAAACAATGTTAAGAGAATAAGCTATCACATGCATTTTTTAACCCACATTCTACAAAAAAATACATTAGAAAATATAACATTAAAATACTTATTCAAAAAACAATCAAGGCATAAAGAGGTACTTTTTATTAATTTCAGATACTTCTTATTAATTTGAGATACTTCTTATTAATTTGAGATACTTCTCATTAATTTGAGATACTTCTCATTCATTTGAGATACTTCTTATTAAATATCACTCGTACCTGTTAACTAAATGGATGTTTTTGAAAATGGAAAACTTTTAAATAGTGAATCACAGATCGAACAAACGCAATAAAATGTCTTTATGTGGTGCAAACCTATAGTAATCTACTGATCTTTTTAATTAAATCATGTGTGTGCAACGTCAGAACACGTTGTCAAAAATATTATATTTCTCATACTCTTCTCTTTCAGATTTTAATTGATTTGGTAGTGTCACATTTTTCTAGGTCTTTACACACATATACCGACATGAATACCACCGAATAAAAAAAATTATCATTGGTCTATATTTTTTTAGCATTTGCTGAACCATCTCTGGGTTATTTTTTTAATCTTAACCAATATGTCTACTTAATAATACAACTACTTTGGATCCGCACTTTTCCTAATATCTTGATTTACTCTATTGATGATCTCTTTTATTTATCAACGTTCGTTTTCTCTTGTAATATGTCAATTGGACGATCTTTGTCTATCCCACAAGTATTAAGATATATGGGTTGCAAGTGCAGCATTAGGAAGCACTTGAAGACAATCCTTTTTGGAAAGTTTTATATGAATTCTCCACACATACATCACACTCCACCTTAAACCAAATGTGTTACTATCCCATATAGGAAGACCTGTAAAAGTCGCTTTGCAGTTCACCTTCACTAAGTAAGATTTCCGCGGTTTTTTCTTACCAAATATGTTTATGTAAACATATGCAGATGGGCGGAGGCATATGGGCGGAGGCATATCATTTCTAGTCTAACGATTTGTTTTAATATTTTAAATGTCAATTATAGTGAGTTCGAATCCCAAGTTAGAGCGCCTATGGGATGAGTTTGTTCTCTAAACGGAGCTATATAAATTGCCTTTTTATGATTGTCTCTTAGACTTGTATGCTGTGACAAATTATGTTCCACACATTACACGCCATGCACTCATTTCTACTGCACTTATGTTGCTTTCATCGCTCTGTTGCTATGCAGATAATTGTATAATATTATTGTATTTTTTTTGTTTTAAAGCCATATATGTTAGTAAAATCTAATGGATTCTTTGCGGTGAGACAATTTCTTTGATATAACTAGAAATATGTTCAGGTACAAAGAGACCAAATAACAAACGACGGATCCATTTTATCCAGAAGTATGGTGTTATACTTGTATATGTATCTTAACAACTAGGTCATGGATATCTCTTGGATATGCATAGATTAAGACCAATTTGCCATTGTGAACATTATAACTTGCATGTCTAGAAAAGCCTCATCAATTGTATATTAATACATTCATCGACAATGCCTTTGCACTAGGCCTTCGACGTTATTATTGGTTAAAATTATGGTTTCTTAATTTTTCCATTGTCTTTAGAATTATTCCTTTTTTTGTTGTGTACTGGTATATGTAGAAGAAAAATTATATCTCAAAATTCTCAAACACTAGCAGAAATACGTTGTAAAATATGAAGTATCAAAAATATTTCTTGAAGATGAAATAAAACACATTTACATAAATATAATTCGTATCTGTTTACAAAACTATTTAAAAAATGGTAAAAAAGTTTTTTACAGGTAAGTCAGATTGAACAAATGCAACTCAATAATATTTCTCCTTATGAGTAATCTTCGAGATTAAACGTCGAATATTCATGGCAAATAGATGCTTCTTTGGTCTAAGAAAACACCTGATATCTCGGTTGTTGTCCAGAAAAACAAAACTTACAATTTATTAGACACTGCTACGACTTGTCCTCACATATGGGTCTGAATGCTAGGTATTGAGTAAGAAGGACGAATCTACCCTTCTAATGTTTGAAAGGAAAATACTCAGAAAAATATTCGGACCCATACAGGAAAATGGATCTTGGAGAGTGAGATATAATGAGGAGTTATACAGCATATACAAAGAGCCCAACATTATAAAATACATCAAATTGGGAGGCTACGTTGGGCGGGGCATGTAGCAAGAATGGGAGAAGAGAGAATGCCTAACAAGGTACTCTTTTCCAAGCCCCAAGGAAGAAGATGGGGTGCAGAGTGATACAAGCGTGATTGTCATCAGGGGCTGGAGGAATGCATTCCAGGATAGGAGGGAATGGTTTCTTTCTTGTTTTAATTATTTTAAAACGAAAAAAAAACCTTAGATATTTGTCGAATCAAGGTATTAAATAATACTTAGTGAGTTGTTAAATTAACAGATTCTCAATCTTTTATGAAAAAGACTTTTTTTTAATATTGTCTAAAATTTGTGACCATGACGACATACGTTTGTAAGTTGTTAAAAATATATATATTGTACATTGGTATATTATTTAGAAAAAAAGTTTAAAAAAATCAATATTAACAGCTCTTGAAATGTGGTGGTGAAGGAACCCATTGAGAATTCTGTGGACAATAAATCATTTCAATGAATTGCGATCCAAAATAGTCGCAAACTTGCCTCTTTCTTTTACACAAAATATTTTCTCATGGACCCCACCAGAGAGCAAATATTTCCTTTTGGTTAATTGCCTCAATTTATAACTAAACTGTGTTAATATATAAATGTAGTCTCCTATTTTATTTTAAAGTTACCTTTACGTGTGGTCTATTGAAGGTTTAAATAAGTTGAAGCCATTAAATACTTTGATTTTTTTTATTAATTTGGACATATTGGAATAAATACGGAACCACCTTCCAGCCAAGCTAAAATATTTTAAAATGCACATTCCAATTAGGAAATCTTCCTTTGGATGTTAAAATTAAAATTATTTTTGAGCTTCGTTGCAGCATTGTATTACTTATTTTAAGAATGAATGCAACTGTGAAACAAATTAAATGATTGCTTATAGAAAATGTTGATGAATTTCCTATGTTTATTTTATTTCATTAATTACATTTTCTTACTAATATTACGTATATAACATACACACCATCACGTCATTTGCTTGTCGAAGTAGGCAAATGATAGAGCGCCATACTTTCTTAAATCGACACACATCCTTAGCCTCTTCTACATCCAAGCACTTTCTCATATAACTTCTACGATTTCATACATTTCCTTATTTCAGAATTTCATTAACTTAATACAAACTTACTCTCTTGGTCTTTCTCTCACACGCCTCACATTTGTATTATATGTATCTGTTTGGTAAATCTTTATTTATTCCTTCTCTCGACTTGCCCAAATCAGCTCATCTTATTCGTCTTTATCTTACTTTAACACATCAACCTTAAGTTCACATTCATCCCTCATTACTTCATTATGTATTCTGCCATACATTATCACTTCGTGTATTTTTCACAATGCACATGGATGTCTACAGCATTTGTTCAAATCATCTATTTTTTCTATGTTAATAATTTTTACAAATTAATTTAAAAAAAGGAAACTCATGAGTAGTTTTCTCATATGGTCAAATGTATATTTATTTTTTAAATATAAATAATTTTTAATGAAAATAATACACATAGTTTAACGACGACTGAACACCTAAATGAATGATTTTATTTTGTGATTAAATAAATATAAAATGAAAATTCAATAGACTGATATTACTAGTTATCTGTTTGATCATTTGGTAGCCTCGTTAACATTAAGTATAGTTTAATTTGAATATAAATTTTTGTCCTAATTTGTGCCTAAGTAGTGGAACATTTGTCGTCCATAATATGGTTTTGGGGGCGATTACCGATGATGAACAAATAAATGGGTTGGATTATATCTATAACCTTTTATTTTTTTAACATTTAATAATATTTTTAAAATCCAATAAGACTCCTTTCATTCCGCTGAATAAATTAATATAAATACTGTGTATATTTATAAAAGCTTCCGTTAGATTCCGGGTCCACAAGAATACGACATCTCCGTTTTCAGGCATTCTGTAAGATGCAGGTATTCGCAAATAAGATTTTAGGGTGAGCTTAATTTTAAATTTATTCGGTCCTCACGGCTATTGGTTTAATGCCCAAATGCCTTGTAGAATATGACTTCTACGTTTCCATGCAGTCTATAAGAGGCAAGTATTCGAAAAAAAGATTTAAGGATGGACCTTCCTAAAGATTTTTTTTGGTCCTCTAAACGTAAAACTATACGTATTTAAAAACTAAAAAGTTACTTACATTATTATTGCATTGGAACGGAAGAGTTACATGTAAATTTGAAAAATACGACGATGTCTTATTTACTTTAGAAAGAGAATGATAATCTACTATTATATATTTTATATGTGTAAATTTTGTTATGTCCCTTTCTAAATTAATTTTGATTTTCTGTAAAGGTCTGAAAAAAAAACATTATATCTTTATTATGCTTAACAGTGTTTACCACCCGTGTTTTGTGGAGTATCATTTGATCTTTGGGTGTTTTGTTAGCAAAATCATCACTTATTATTTTATACGTTCAGAGGTTAATGCTCTCCATTTCGTTCTCCATTTCGATTCTCAACTAAGCGACTCATAGTTGAGAAACTCCAAAAAGTTTCAAGGCAGTAATAGAGGCAATGAATGCCTTGTGTATGAAGTTTTAAATTAAATAAGGGATTTTTACCAAATAAATAAATATTTTAGTTGATATTATATTTTATAAATAAATTAATAATATTCATAAGAGATTATAAAACTACCAGTAAAAGAAAACTGAAAAACTTGGGGTTAATTATAACTACAAGCACCTTATGATGCAAAAAATTGGGATTAATTATAGCTTTATACAAGCACCTTATGATGCAAAAATTTTGGATGAATTATAACAACAAGCACCTTATGATGCAAAAAAACCAGGAAGACCCAGAATAATTAGGTGGAAAAGTTAAAAAATCTCAGAGAGTGATTCGGCAAATCAACATTTTAAAGCAGTCGTAAATAAATACGTGTTTACCAATGGGCATTGAGCGAATACTATAAAAAGAAAAGGATAAACTTGTATCTAAAAAAGGCATTTCATAATATTTTTTCCCAAATGATCTATATCTGAAATTTTTAACGATGTGCGAAAGATCAAATGCAGTTTATTTGTGATTATTAAAATAAACAAAGCTGTTTTTCTTTTCTTGACCATTTTACCAACCCAATATTCTTTTTCACGATGAAATGCTAATTCATTTTTTACAATTAACACCGTAAACATCTATCTATACCTTAGTGCCATCTGACTTTAAATATAATGTTATAAATATTCCAAAAAAAGTTGGAAATTTTAATGTTACATAGTGAATATCACTAACTGAATGGATAACGAAAAAAATGTTTACAAAGAGAATCGAAAAAAAAATGTTATTAATCAATTCAATCCGTTAAATGCTTGATTTATAAACTGATAAAAAAAAAGTCGTTAAAATAACTTTGTAATTTTTAAATTACACCCGTATTGTTAACTTATTCCATAATTATGACTCACATTTTACAAAACAAGTATATTATCAATAACTGTGAACTTATAGTATACGCAAAATTTAGAACATTCGTATCAAAAATGTATTGAATGAAAAATGTGTTCTCGATTCCAAGGAGTTGATTGAAACTATCAAAGAACAAAATTTAAAATATTTGGAATAGATTCAAGATGAAGAAAACATCTGACGCCTTTCTGTGTGAGAGGAAATATATTGATGTTTAGTAACTATTGCTGTCTTCAATATATGATGAAATAAGCTATGTTTATGTTATTCTAGTGATTGTATTTAATGTATAACACTTTTTTCATATGAAATTTATGGGATATGCCTAAGGAAAATAAACAAAAAATAACATTCAAGAGTTTTCTGACATTGTAAAAGGTTGATTCAATTTTGAAAGAAAAATGATTTAGAATGAAAATAAAACAGACAGTTTAAGGATCACTAGAAATTAATAAATTAATGATCTTAATGAACACACATGTAGATGCCACTTGTTAGTTGACCATTTATTAGCCTCGTGTGACGTTAAATGCAATTTCATTTCAATATCAATGTTTCGTCTTCATTTATGTACAAGTAGCATAATATTTGTATTCCAATACATGTGGTTCAATTACCAATCGTCATAAAAAATAGTCCTGTTTGCTTATACATCTAACCATTTAATTGTTTGGATGTGATTGCTTGGTAAAATGCAGATATTCGAAATCAAGATTCCAAGATAAATTGTCTGTAGTTTCTTTCAAATCTCTGGGACGTTGGTTTAATACCTAAAATCCTTTAAATAACTGCCACCATAGATCACTTCAGGACTTGTTCAGACACGTTTGAGCCAGGCTGTTGATCAACCTGGATAGAGGAGTTTTTTATGTCCGTTTCTTCTTGATGGGACGCAAAGGGATGATTATGATGAGAGTATCTAAAATATACAATGATATTGGAATAAAAAATACACAAATGTAGTTTGTAACAATAAATGTAGTTTCTTCTGTCAATATGTATAAATATTTGTATTACATGATGGATAAAAATTAGTTAATATAATTTGATATGTTTCCGGAATAGATATAGTAGAATTATACCATTTAATTTCCTAAACGAGTCCATGGAAGCCATTGTTGGTTAGTTGTTATTTACACTATAACATATGTTGAGAATCAACATGATATTTTTTATATAAAAATCCAAAAACTAACCTCAAAATTCTTTATGAGAGTGGTAAAAGATGTAAATAATCAAAAGGTATTTATATTATTTTTATGTTAAATGAAACACCTTTTCACTAATATGACCCCTTGCTGTGAATTAAAAACGGATTTTTATTAAAAAAGGTAAAACCTTTTTGATAGTGAAAATGCTCAGGCGCTGCTGTAGCTACGAGTACCAAATGAAATTTGTTTCAAAGCGCACTTGAGGCCAGTCTGCTCTCCAAACGGCGCTATATAAATTGTCCTTTTATTATTATCTTAAGATAGGTTGATCAAATGCTGATGAGGTTTGATCCTGCAACTATCTTCTGTGTTCTTATGTGTTTGGCTTATGTTCGTTTATTATGATTTGAGTTAAAATAAAATATTTTTTTTGTTGTGTAAATTTAATAAGTTTTTTGATATAAAAAATAATTGTTTTTCAAAATTATGAAAAATTTTAATGCTTCTTTTTTCTCTCTTTCATAATATTATTTTGAAATTTGAAGAAAAAATCGTTATTATATAGGAGTTTTTTATTTGTGATGAATGCTTTAAATTCAAATTTCCATTTTGATATCGGGAATCTTTCCAGGAATTTTTTTTCATTCATATGAAAATCTTTGATATAATACTTGCCACTCTCAAAGAAAAATATACAAGTTAAATGTATAAAATATTGACCAATCGTCAATAATATCATACATTTTCAAAAAAGGTGACCACGAAAACATTTAAAATATTTCTGGGCTTCTCCACAAACTTCTCCTTACTGGCACTCTACTCTATCTTGTGAAACTAATTCAATCTTACCTTACCAATACAAGTTTCACAGTTACCACTTATCATTCTACGTCATACGCCAGCCCCATCTTTATCGGTGTCCCCCAAGGCTGTATATTTGGACCACGTCTATTTAACATCTACACACACGACATACCTACTCCTCCAAACTGTAAGCTCGCACTCTTTGCTGACGATGCGGCATGCTACGCATCGTCACTCAAGGTAGATCGAGCTGGTCGTCGCCTTTAGATTGCTCTTGAGAAATACTTACAGGACTGGAGGCTCAAAATCAATTACGCCAAAACTGAGAATATCATGTTCTCCCGCAAAATCTTGGAAAGAGTGTCATCAATGCCCTTATTCATCGGTGGTTGTCTGGTTGAGTGGCAGGACGGGGTTAAATACCTCGGCCTGCACCTCGACCGGTGACTGACGGGGAAAATCTATCTGAATACCATCAGACTGATTGATCATAAGGGCATAGAGGCTATCAGTTCGATATTTCATTGACGCAGCTTCCTTTCACCCAAAAATAATATCCTCCTCTATAAAACCCTTATTCATCCTATCTTGACCTATGCTGCACCTGTTTGGGGTAGTGTGAGCAGCACGGATCACCTGAAACTCCAGCGAGTGCAGAACAAGGCATTCAAGATATCTTTCAACATCCATCCCAGAACAAACCTTACCCGACTCCCTCACACTGCGGCACACTTTTCAAGATAAACCGCGCTTTAATTTGCTTTATCGAGTGACTCTCACCCTGCGGCACACTTTTCATGCCGCCAAATTCGTCGTGTAAACGCATTAATTTAGTGAAAGGTTTATAACTGAGCGATGTTTATTACTTTATTTATACCATCGAATCAAACTGCACTTACTGAAATATCCAACTTTAATTTATCTTGATGTGTGATATTGTTTTGAAAACCAAAATATTTTGAAGGTTGGGTTGAAACGATTTTTTAGACATGAGAAATTAACCATGTTACACAAATTTCATTTGATTGATATATCACATACAAGATTGAGTTATTTTAATTCGATATTTTAAAGAAACTAAACACTTGTATTTTTATAATATAAATGTCAAATTGATTAAAATCAGTACTCGACCAGGATATTGTCTTGTGTACATAACTACTTAGCGAATATTTATTACTCGATCGAGCAGAAGGCCCGACTACTTGGTCGATCTCTCGTAACATCTAAAGAACTTTTTTTACTGATATGGTCATATAAATCACTTTGATTTTCATATTCTTGAGTAGAAAAAAGAAATTGACCAATTTTTTAATTAAAAACAGAATAAAAATATGTCATAATATCTTAATCTAGTGTTGACTTCGTATTTATATACTGGACAATTTTTTTGGTGTTATCGACATTTTTTTTAATAAAAGCTATAGTGATACGTATTTATATAAAAAATATTGATTTCCGCTGAGTAAAACCATGCAGTAAGGAGGCTACGAATCCCGTATTCGCAACTTAAAGCTAGTTGATCTTGTATCTAAGGATTGTTTTAAAGTTAAACAACTGTACTCTGACTATATTGAATTGTTTTAAACAAACCACATAAAATATTGTAATTTGTTTAATCCAACACTGTTTATTCCACTTTATATAACGGTATAACCCTACCGGTTTCAGGGTTTTATTCGTGTTTTCCTGTTGATGGGGTGATACCGTTATATAAAGTGGAATAATTAGTGTTGGATTTAACAAATTACAATATCTTTAAAACTCCACATTGTTAATTAATGTCTTAACTATAAATAATAGAAGAAAAAAAAAAACAATTGAATTTGAAATACTTAATTATTGTTTTAAAGTTATACTTTTTTTACAGTTTTTCCTCTCCTCTTTTTTCGATTTTCCTCAACATTCAAATAAGCATCGATCTTAAATATTGATTTTTTACTAACGGTTTCATATAATCCAATCGAAAAAATCCATTTTGATATTGGAAAACTCTCAGGTAGAAGTGTTTCGTGAAATCTTAAATTTTTTATATAAAAACTACCCACCTAAAATAAAAAAAAACATAGTATTATTTCACAACTATTTTACAAGATCCATCAAATTATTGATAAGTAACAATCATTTCTCACTAAAGATACCTATTGCAGAACATAACATTAATTTATAGTAGGATCTCAAAATAACAACTAAAGCTGTACAGGGCTTGTGGCTAGACAATGCTCATTAGACAGATAATATGTTTCCATAGAATTCGGAATCCACAGCAAGGTCAGTGAAACTACTTCGAAAAAATGAGGCTGTTTTTTTTCGTTATTCGTTTCGTTGCCTTTGCCTTTGCCTTTGTCCAGAAGTGACTAGATCCTACATTTTACTTCTCCGTGGCCATCCCTCGTAGCGTAGTGTGATTGCAATTTCATTTTACGCCTTCTGAGGTGGCTTAAGAGTCCAATCCTGGTCCACATATCCTTCCTCAGTGTGGGCATAATCGACCAGGCAGCATCTGGCGACTAGGTGCTAGGTGCTCTTTCACTTCATGTTTTTTTTTTCCATTTTCACGGTTGCATCTCGCTTGCAATCTAAAAAGTGCCACCTCTTTAGTCACTGAACACGCTCCTGAGGTGAGAGCCTGAACCAAAAAAGAAGAGAATATCAAAATACACAGCATAATGCGACATGTGTGGGTGTTTTTAAGGGTCAACATATAATTTTTAGTGATGATAGTGAAGCAAAAATATAGTCTTACAAGTCTTAAAAAAAACGAAATTGAATAGATTTTTTTTTCAAGCAACATACATGACTCGTATATACTCGTAAGGCCCGAGCCATAAACGTGGAAGTGTGCTATATTTATCAACGTGGCAATATCCCTTTGGATGAAATTTATGTATTTTTTTTCAATATTTAAACCATACTAATTCCGGGGATTGTATAACAATACAACAAAAATGCGGTCAGTCAAGCACTGAGGATATGTCTTCGGTTCTTGAAAGTGTGTCGTCACCATTTCAAATCGCGCAGGGTGGATTCGCAATGCCCTGCCTCGTCAAAGTGATATTTCCAGGCTATCTGATGATGATCAAGTTTACAACAGACGGCACACATCGCCATCAGCGCCCACACATTTGGAGCTCTTCCCACTTCATCCGGCGGCTACGCCCAGCCATAATTTATTTCCCTTGCATGATATACATCGGTTACGCGTCCTGAGCTGCAAGAACATGTGACTCGAAAAAAATGGAGTGCAACCAAAGACCCTGTTCAGGTCCCCTCCATCCACATTGTTGCTTAGGAACAGTGGAAGAATACCTGCCGTTGGAGGTTTATTTCCAAACCACCGTTGAGTACTGTAACACCTCCTCTATTTCCCCCGTTCAGCGTGAAACAGAGGAGTTTGTTTAACGTCTGGATTTTCATTCCCAAATACTCTTTCCATTTGAACCTCCATATCTATCTCCACTACTCTTCTTCATGCTCAATGAGTTCGAGTTAATGGCATGTTTAGTCTTCGATACACCCCACTCTCTTCAGTTCATTCCCATTTCCCGAACCATGCACTAACAAACTTTCAGAAGAAGCCGAGAAAACTTGAAAAAAGTTATATTTCAATAAATTCCAAATATCAAGTTCCGAGAGATGGAGATGCAAAGAGTCTGTATTCGGCAATCAAGAAAATGCAGGATTACCATTGACCAATAACCAATGGGATTTTATCTTAAACTTTTCTCCTAATCACACATTATATAGTTATTTTCACCTAATACACATTGTTTACAAAAATGTGATTTCGTAATATTTGCAAATAGAAAATATATTTTTTGGATATATTGGTGACCAAAAATTAACTTTACAACTTACACTGAATGCTATTTTCATATCATGCAAGTTTTATAGTTTATATTTAATGATTGAGCAGTGTAAATATAATTAATTGGTACATAATTCAACAACGCGTAATAATTAAACGTGCTATGAAAATGAATCTATTTTTATGTAAAAATCATAAAAAGCGAGAATGCCCATTTCGAGCTCAGTAGGTATGTTTACAAAAAAAATTGGTGCTATTGGGGTGCAGAAAATCTACAAGTGATTAATCTGCAACCATTATAAACTCGCTAAGTGACATTTTCGTCAAGGATTAGATTGGATCTTATTACTTCAAAGATGTTGCGGATAATGATGCAACTGTTCAGGGTCACCATTACAGTACCATGATCGAGAACTTTCTGTCATATCAATTGGGTGAAATTAATTTGGAAAACACGTGGTTTCAGCAGTATGGCGCTACATTTCATGTAGCACGAGCCGTTATCGAATTTTTGAAGATAATGTTTCCAGACCGATTAATGTTCAGAAGCTGTGACATCGATAGGTTGCCTAGATCTCCAGATTTAACCTCTACAGACTTTTTTTCTATGGGGTAATTTTTAAGGACACCAACAAACAAACGTCGATTTAACAACGAAAGAACAACATATTATTTATAATAAAGGTATTAAAATTGTGGAAGTTTAAAGACATTGTAATTTGTTTCATCAAACACTGTTTATTCCACTTTATGTAACGGTATAAACTTATCAATTTCAATGTTTTCACCTCATCATTAGATGAACACAAACAATACTTGTTTGTGCTGGTAGGGCTATACCGTTACACAAAGTGGACTAAAAAGTGTTTGATAAAACATATTACAATAAAGAATAACACTCGAGAAGCAATGGTTGAAATATCGCCTGAAATTGATGTAAATATTATGAGAAATCCTTTCAAAACCAATGTATGGCAGCAAGAGGCCCGCATTTGGCTAAAATTATAAATAAAAAATAATTGCAAAATCCAAAACCTGCATTTATGTAAAAATATTTGCTGTTTTGTATTTATTATAGCAATTATTTGAAATGGAAGTTGTAAAGCTAACTTTTGACTATCCTGTATAAATTTAATACGAAATATATAATGAAATGTAAAATTTAAATATAAAACATTACTATTGGGCATTTCTTCGGTAAGTTTGAGTAGATAAGTATATTTTTAATGATCAAATCGGACCCCTCTAAGGCGTCGCATATTTTCATATCAGCATAAATGAAACTTGGTTTGTATTGATGATCTAATTCCTGATATGATCGAATGCTTATCTGAAATAATATTAAGAAAATCAATTCGTCTGAAAATTATATTTTTTATAAACATGTATAAAATTAAATAAAAATCACTTATTTATTTTTTGAGTCATTTAAGATTCCATGTAAATCTGAAATACTGGATATATTGTTAAAACGTTAATCAATAAGAAGAAAAAAAACAAATTAAGAGTTAAAAAACTGCTTTCATAGGGTGAAATAGTTTCGCTTTTTGTTTTATGTTTATTTTGTAGAACTTGTTAACCTTTTTTTGTGGAAATCACCGAGTCTTTAAATTAATACATACATACCATCATGCCGTTTCCCTGTCGGTGAAGGCAGATAGGACAGAACGCCAGACCTTCCTATCTCAACATACATATTAGAAGAGGCGTTTTTGTCTATTTTTTTATATTCTTTTACCACGACTTCCACTCATATTTGTTTTTAAGTCTTCATTCATTCGTTCTACGGGGCCAAACCATCTCCGAGCGCTCTTCTTGATATTGCTTTATATAATATATTTGCCTTAAATTCACATTCGTCCCATACCATTTTATTCTCTATTCAGCCATACATTGTAACCTCATATTTTTTTCTCGGTGCACACATTTCAATAGCGTTTATTCGGCTCTTTTCAGTCTTTTCCCTGTCCATGTTTCACATCCATAGATCATAGTTCAATCTCTCTCGTAACTCGAGCAAATACTTGCTTTTATCTTTTACAGCTTAACGACACCTCGCATTTAATTTCCACATCACACTTTTCTATTGATATGAATTTGGATTTCGTAATATTTTTTCTATGATTCTTTTACACCTCACACACAATTAACTTACCAGACTGTTATTCATCCTCATTCTCCGCTAACACTACCATATCATCAGCATACAGCGATCCGCACGCATTCCCATTCTTGGCTAACATTACCATATCATCAGCATACGGCCATCCGCACACATTCCCATTCTCCGCTAACACTACCATATAATCAGCATACAGTGATCCGCACACATTCCCATTCTCCGCTTACACTACCATATCATCAGCACACAGCGATCTGCACGCATTCCCGTTCTCGGCTAACATTACCATATCATCAGCATACAGCGATCCGCACACATTCCCATTCTCCGCTAACACTACCATATCATCAGCATACAGCGATTCGCACACATTCCCATTCTCCGTGAACACTGCCATATCATCAGCCTATAGCGTTCCGCACACATTGCTATTCGACATTTGTATGCCACCCGTTGACCACTGTAGTTCCTTCACAAATAAATCTATGTTGTGTAGAGTCTTGTATAATAAATTAATATGAATAAAATAAAAAATAAATAAAAAGCTTGATTGACTTATGATTCACGTTTAAAATTGTTCAAGTACATGGTATGTGATTTTTCTCGTGACTGAGGGGAATATGGTACGACTAATTGAATTAGATCTAGAAAAATATAAGGATTTTTCTGGTTAGTTAGTTTATGATACGGGTTACCAATTTTATACAATTTCAATTTTTATAAAAATGGAGGTATCCATTCAGTAGGAATACATTTGTATGAGTTACTATACCACATTTTAGAAAAGGCCACTAATACGTTCTGTTTTTAACAAAATGTGAAATAACTTATTACAAAGAGAAGATACTTAATTTATTTACTCACAGATACATTCTTATTTAAGGCTTTGATTATTGTAAAATTCATACTGAATTGTTTTGGAGCTGTACGGTTTGCTTGAGAAAGTTCATGGTAATGGAGTTTTCCAACGCGTTCGTCATACAAAGTTAGATTGTATCTTTCAATATTGACGTGGAATTTTCTCTGAAACAGAAACATTGTTTTAATTAAGTAATTATAATTTAACTAAAAATCAATTTCTAATGAGACACTATTTCTTAAAAATCCGATCATCGTGGCCTAGTTAGTAAGACGTTTCTTTTCCAGGAAGATAGAGGAAGGAAGAAAGAAAGATAAAGTATAACGAATCTCTTTAATAAAGACAAAGAAACTTTACACTTTCTATTAGTATTTGAATACTACCGCAGATTAATTAATGTGAACCTTCGTGGGGTTTTTGATAAGATGTCTATTTTACAGCTCGAAGGTTGTGGGTTCGATTCCCGTTTAGATCAGATTTAAATAAAACTGTTCTACTTAAGTATTCGCTAAAAGGCCTGCATAACCTAGTTAGTAGAACCCTTGATTTTCAACCGAAGGGCTTAGAACTCGATTCCCGATGAAACCCAACAGAAAATTTACATAAAAATTCTAAATCTAGTTTTTTTACATCGAGCATTTTAAAATGTTTCAAGTTGGTTAAAAAAAGTCTCATATTGCAATAACTCTCCTTAATTGCACAATATGTAACGTACGGGTGGTAAATACCCAAATAATTTATTTAGTATCATTCAGTGAGTTAAATTATCTCTACGATGGTTTAATAAACGTAAGGCTTTACTTAATTTGAAATCCAATCAAAAATTCAAATAAAAACCCTTTATGTTAAGAAGTTTTTTATGAAGATATAAATCCACTGCGGTATTTTTCGTCAATCAACAAATTGAAATAAATGGCATTTCATAATCCATCCCATCGCATAGCTCATGACTGAGCGTTGTGACTACCACGAAGTCTCTGAAGACTCCTCTCCATCCATCCTTGTACTTCATGGCTCGAATGGCAGTTGTTAAGAGTAGTCCAGTTGCGTCTCCCATTTGGTCAGTCCACTGCATTGGAATTCATGAAACAGAGGACTCGTCAAAGGCATATTTTCGACAATCTGTTTCTTTGACAAATTTTTAGCTCCCTGAGTTAATCGTCTGGTCGAAATAATTGGTAAAAAATTCTGATCAAGGAAAATACTTATTTTGAAGTGTAATTAGCTTGATGGCATCAAGATCTCCTGAAGGTTTTTTTAAGTTCGCACTATTTGAAAAAAAAATTACAAAATAACGCAGACACTCTTGAACTGATTTGTGATTACTGAAGGGCGCTAGAGAAATACATAGTGTAAATGTCAATTAATTATTGCTTTAAAGAACGCGGCCGGGAGATTACATTGTTCTCAGCCACATTAATCGAACTTCGGGTTAAGAAGTACAGAAGTACGAGTAGGTACGTAAATCGTGGTTCGTCATGTTGGTAATATAATCTAGCAAGTGAAGAGGCCACAACATGGGAATTTGTAAACTGGTGCATGTGAGTTTTGATAACAGGTGAACGTCTTTATCAGACTGGAACTTTTTTTTCTGGTAACATCGGGAATTGAACCTGAAACCTTCGGGTTCAATTCAAACAACTTACCAAATATGCCACGTATGCCGTCTAATGGATAACTAAAGTGAGATAGATCGTCGTACCATTTTTAGTGCAGCAATTGTTTTAAATTTCTATCTGTCTCTAAACATTTTGTTTTAAAAATTGTCATCCAATATGTATGAACCGACCAATTTTAAATATAATTTGAGAATAAATGAAAAAAGTTGAATTAAAAAAACACTAACAAAACAGATATATAGTGCAAATGTTAGAAGAAGGCGTATGAGAGAAAGACAAAGGAAAGTATGGTTGGATCAAGTGAATGATATTTTGATAAAAGGAAATATGAAAAGTCAGAAAAATCGTAAAAGTTTTATAAGAAGGTGTATGAATGTAGGAGATATTAACGATGTGTGTATAAAGATAGGAAAATATCGCGTTCTGTCATTTTTGCCTACTCGGATAGAGATATATTATACCATCACGGCATGTGTGTAAGTTAAATATATTATAATTTATGTTTGCAGATAAATTTGGCTTTTGGGTGCAGATAAAATATTCTTGCACTGTGAACATGAGAACAATTTTTGACCAATGTGAGTAACCTCGCAGTTCCCGTATGTTACTTCTAGCGGTCCAAGCAACATTTTTTTTCCAGTCTCGGACTCCTAAACTTTATACACACGTAACATATGTAAAATATATTTTGATAATGTAGTAAATTAAACTTTTCCGTCTAACGGTCCGCAAAATCTTAAATATTTGCGATCTGGCCTTTCCCATATTACCTTTGTCTGTATTAGACCATTGAAATAGAGTATAAGTGAAAAATAAATCGATAAAAATATTTTACCTTGTGCATTTCATTTTTTCCTGCCACGCAATGTATGAATGGAAACAATATTATAAACAGCCCGAGTTGACGCATTGTTACATGATATTAAAATGTTATTATCAAATAGTATGATTTATATATAATGTTTATGAATTGATGAGCAACCGAATGTTTAGATTTTGGAATAATTATAAATTGATTTCAATTCAGAAATATTGTGATATATCGAGAACTTCTTAAAAATACATATATTATAAATTCTTTCAAAAATGTTATTCCACTTATTTTATTTATCACAGCGACAAGGATAACCTGTGTGTTAATGATCCCTCCACATAATAACAATTGGCTATGGCTTCTCTGATTTAGTGGCGTCAAAGAATAGTTTTGCTACCATTGAACTTTTTTGTAATACTTTTAACTTGCAGGGCTATTTGATTTCCAGACCTTAAGCTGCGATTTCAAAGTTTTTTTTGACGTTCATGAACTGTTATAAAACGGTGCTTGAGGAAAAACTAGGGACAAATGTATGTATTCTCAAAAACGAGGTCATGAAAATGTTGCCTCCGAAAAACCGCATTAAATACAACAATGCCACTCCGACACATCAACTGAATGCCAAAACTATTAAATCTTCATTCGGAACTATTATTTATTTAACGTGGATAAAAAATCCGTTTATTAATTGAATAATGAAAGTATCCGCCTCATTTTATTTAATTTACAAAAGTAAAAATAATGTGACACGTGCATATTATATGTAAACATATATCTATATTATCGTCAAATATGTGCTAAATAGCACCGACTTTTTTTTAGATTTTGTCTTTTTTCTTTTGGAATATCTTCTCTATATAATCTTTCGGCACAGATTTTGGTGCTAAGTATTATACGAGTAATTAACTGCGATGTGAGTCGTATTACTTCTTCCATGATGCCAAACCCTAAGCCCGTTTTCGCTACTATTATTTTTACACTCGGGCGTGTCGCCATCGGAGGATTTCCTTTGGGCAGTTAGTTCTTCTTCACTCAGTAAAGTTGCGCTTGTTATACTCGTAAATAAAAAAGATTCGTTATTTTATTGCAATGCGTGCTGGAAAGAACCCTGGATTTTATTATTTTGTCCCCCATAACAGCGTAGTGGTGACAATAGGATTTGTGAGATGGTCCATCGACAATATAATTTTATCTTTTAAATTTATAAATTAGTTCATTAAAAAACTGTCATATTATAGTATGTCTTTATGTATACTTTTTTTAAGTAACGAGTATAGGACATGCATTCTTAAGATGTATTTTGTATTTTTTGTGTAAAAAATACAAATTTACATTTATTAAAATAACATTAAATATTTAAGACCGTTTAAATGTAAATTTTTATGGAAAATATTTACAATAATGCGAATACACGTAAAAAAATATATTCATCTAATGTATATTAGGTATAATTTACTAGACACGTTTTTATAAAAAATACATAACTCATTTTAACTTGACAAGCACACACTAATATCTTCCTTACGAAATTAGTTATAATCATATCCCGCTTAACGGAAGGGATAAGTTCCTGAAAACTTGCCTATTATCATCATCATCATCATCAGCTCGTCTCCGTCCAAAGTTGAGCATAGGCGTCCCCTCTCCTCCTCCATTCCTCTCTTTCCTGGGCACATCGTTTCCAGTTGCTCCCGGCCACTCTTCTAATGCAATCTGACCACAGGGTCTGAGGACGACCCACAATTCTTCTCCCCTGTTATGGGCGCCACTCTAGCACTCTCTGGGTTCATCTATCATCTGTTCATCTGGCAATGTGTCCCGCCTAGTTCCACTTCTGAATAGTGACTCTTTCGGCGACATCAGCTACTTTGGTCTGCTGCCTTATCCATTCATTGGTTCTCCTATCCCTCAGAGAGATATTTAACATTCTTCTCTCCATGGCCCTCTGCGTCACCATGAGCTTGTGCTCAGCTGTTTATTCAGCACCGATGTTTCCAGCCCATATGTTAGTACAGGAAGGACACAGGAGTCGAATACGGATTTTTTAAGATGTCTTACGTATTTTGGAGATTTTAGAAGAAAATACAGCTTTCCAAATGCAGCCCAGGCTTGGACTCGTCTTCTCTCAATTTTAGCATCTTGATTCTCCTTACCCAGTCTTATTGTATGCCCCAGATATACATAAGAAGATACCTTCTCTATTGTCTTTATACTTTCTAAGATACCTTCTCTATTCCTTTGACAGTGACAGGTGTTGTCTGACCTGTGTTGCTCACGATCTTTGTTTTGCTGTAATTTATTTTCAGGCCCATTTGTGATGAATCCCTACTAATGTCATTGAGCATTTCAGCAATGTCATTTTTGTCGTTAGAAAGGAGTACAATATCATCTGCAAACCGCGTCACTCAAATGATCGCGTTCTACAGCTTCAGAACTGCTTCGTTCTTAACAGAATGAACGCGACAGACTGAGAGTGGCTGAAAGACGTCAAAAATATTGTATACCCACAAGCGTTGTGAAATTAAACATATTAGAAACGTGTGCTTTCTCTTTTCTTTCTTTTCCATGTAACCAGACTGAGTCACAGCAACGCGTGGCCGGGTACAGCTAGTATATTAATATAAGTTTTACATGATTCACAACAAACAGTTTTGATCAGATGCTATAAAAAGATCTGGGCTCGTCTTGTACGACCCCTTCGATCTGAAATCACTGAAAACCAATGTGAAGAGAATACACCATCACATACATTTTTCAACCCACATTCTACAAAAAATAGATAAGAAAATATAACATTAAAATATTTATTCAAAAAAACAACCAAGGCATTTAGAGATACTTCTTATTAAATATCACTCGTACCTGTTAACTAAATGGATGTTTTTAAAAATAGAAAACTTTTTAATAGTGAACCACGGATTGAACAAACTCAATAAAATGTTATGCGGTGCAAACCTATAGTAATCTTCAGATATTTTGAATTAAATCATGTGAATGGTTGAATTAAAATAGGCACTAAGTACCAAAAAAAAAACAAAAAAAATAAGTATGCAGTTTCGTTCAATATGTCATATATAATGAACCTGTATACTTAGTTTTTTTTTTGGTACTTAGTGCCTATTTTAATTCAACCATTCATGTGTCTGCAACGTCAGAACACGTTGTCAAAAATATTCTATTTCTCATACTCTTCTCTCTTTCAAAATTTAATTGATTTGGCAGTGTCACATTTTTCTAGGTCTTTACACACATCTCGTATACCGACTTGAATAACGCTAAATTAAAAAAAAAATATCATTGAGCTATATTTTTTTAGCATTTGCTAAACCATCTCTGGGTTCTTTTTTAATCTTAACCAATATGTCTACTCGTACTTAATAATACATCTACTTTGAATCCCCATTTTTCCTAATGTCTTGATTTACTCTATTGATGATCTCTTTTATTTATCAACGTTCGTTTTCTCTAGTAATATTTTATTTGACGATCTTTGTCTACCTCACAAGTATTAAGATATATGGGTGGCAAATGGAGCATTAGGAAGCACTTCAAGACAATCCTTTTTGGGAAATTTCATCAAAATTTATGATTATATAATAATATGAATTCTCCACACATACATCACACTCCACCTTAAGCCAAATGTGTTACTATCCCATATAGGAAGACCTGTCAAAGTCTCTTTGTAGTTCGCCTTCACTAAGTAAGTTTTCTGCGGTTTTCTTACCAACTACGTTTAAGTAAACATATGCAGATGCGGGGAGGCACCTAATCTAATGTCTGTAGAAACATAATTTCTAGTAATACGATATTGCTTTTTAATATTTTAAATGTCAATAATAGTGAGTTCGAATCCCAAGTTAGAGCGCCTATGGGAAGAGTTAGTTCTCTAAACGGCGCTACATAAATTGCATTTTTATTATCTCTTTGACTTTAATGCTATTATAAATTATGTTCTACATGTCCAACTACACGCACTTATTTCTACTGCACTTATATTGCTTTCATCGCTCTGTTGCTATGCCTAAAATTATATCACATTAATGTTTTTTTTCTAAAGCCATATATGTTAGCAAAATCTAACGGATTCTTTGCGGTGAGACAATTTCTTTGATATAACCAGAAATATGTTCAGATACAAAGAGACCAACCAGCAAACCACGGATCCATTTTATTCACTCCATTAAGAATCGCATCAGAAGTCTGGTGTTATATATGTATCTTAACAACAAGGTCATGCATATCTCTTGGATAATCTAAGACTAAGACCAAGTTATAATTGTGAACATTACAACTTGTGTGTCTGGAAAAGCCTCATGAATTGTAAATTAATACATTTTTAGGAACGGGTTGTTCCTTAACGAAGAGATGAGGATGATCGTTTGGTTTAATAAAACTCGTTTTAAATCGGAATATGCAAAGACATATTTTATTGATAAACGTCGGTATTTATAATATTTGAAATGTGCGTGAGACGGAGCAAGATATATGTTGCTGTCTCGTCTCCGCCTCACAATATATTTATTATCATCGCGTAGGGTATTTATTGTTTTGACTGACAGTGCGGAAGATATGTCGCTGTCTCGTTTCTCCGCTAATAGTGAGTTCAATGACCGACCGGGCGACCCCTGCCCAGTGCTTGTCTCGCATTGTAAGGAATGCGAGTTCAATGACCGGGCAGGCCAAGGGTCGCCTCAATGGGTTCAGTGACCGCACGGATAATCACTACACATTCATTGACAAAAACTTTGCACTAGACCAGGGGTCGGCAGTTAATTAAGTGAGAAGAGCCAAATTGTCATGGAAACAGGATAACAAAGGTACCGTACCAGGGAGCCGCACATGTGTAATATACCAATGTACTTATGGTATATGGATATGGATTTTTAGGGAAAAAAAATTCGAGATTTTTTATTTAAAAAAATAATTCGAACGGCGTCCATGCATCGCTTTTGATAGCATTACTTTATCTGGCAAATAGCTACTTATTTTTAATTGAATACATTATTGTACATTTTCATCCCTTATTCTGCTTCTAAGTTTATTTTTTATTTGGTTAATAGTTGAGAATGTTTTTTCGCATAAATGATATATGTAGAGCCAAATATTGTGAGAATAGCAAAGGCTAGTTTTTTTAACGCGCCATATG
Source organism: Odontocerum albicorne (assembly GCA_949825065.1). Taxonomy (NCBI): domain Eukaryota; kingdom Metazoa; phylum Arthropoda; class Insecta; order Trichoptera; family Odontoceridae; genus Odontocerum; species Odontocerum albicorne. The sequence continues at coordinate 18,831,131 of OX463850.1, forward strand.
TTTCAGGCAAACTAATCCATGTATCAAATATTATTGTTTCTATTTTAGGCAGTTGTTTTACACCTGTCCACTTGTGCTGAGAAATCAAATTGGATTTATGTTTTTCGAGTTCTTTCAAGCGGCTGGTCAGATCTGTGGATTTGTTGCTCCACAGTTCCTTGCTTTTTAAATATATTAACTGCATCTGGAGTGAACACGCATTTGTGTCGAACGGTGTTAAGTTAAGTTAATTGACATTTATTTTGAGAGGACGTACGATAAAAACTAATGTAGTCTTATTTGCTCTGAATTGTAGCAAACGTTCACCAAAACTGTTCTTCATTTTTCCTAATACGCTGCTGAAATAAATCGCATCGAAACAAGTGCTTTTTTCGTCATGATACTGTCTTAAATTCTTGAAGTGAAGTAATTCACCTCTCTCTATATCTTCGGTAATAACTTGTAATTTATTTTCAAAGCACTCTACTTCTTCCAAGAATGTACCATATATGCGATGCTTCCTTTCCCTTGCATTAATATATTCAAATCATTAAGATGTGAAGTAATGTCGACCATAAAATGTAATTTTTGTAGCTATGTGTCTTCTTCCAATTCTTGATGTGTGATGTGTTTTTCGCGTAGAAACAATTTTATTTCTTCTAAACATGAAGCAAAGCATTTCAGTACGTTACCTCTGGAAAGCCAGCAAACCTTATTGTGCAGAAGTAAATCTAGGTACTCGCTATCCATTTTGTCTGAGAATACCTTAAATTGGCGATGATAGAGTGGTTTGGCCAAGATGCTGTTAGTTACTTTGATACATTACCGTAACCATTTCTTCGGGAAATGTTTGGGCGCCAAGCGCTTCTTGATGTAACATATTACGCAGTGGAACGTGAGAATTTCGTGGTCAATTTTTCTCCTTAAAATTAAAACTTCTCCTTTGTTTACGCCTGTCATACTTTTACCTCCATCAGTAGCAATGGAAATTATTTTATTTAGGTCAATTTCAGTGTTTTCTAGATATGTTTATATAGCATTCACAATATCTTCTCCGCGTGTTTGTCCCTTGAGCGACAGCAGTCCAAGAACTTCTTCTTTGGGACACAAAAAGAGGGTTGGTTTCTTGTGCTGTATCACCAATATCACACGACTCATCAGTTGCATTTGATATTGCGGAAGCCAGCTTAATATCTTCGACTTGCTGGTCTGTTACATTCGAAGACATTTAGGCAATTCTGTCTGGCACTGTTTTCGCAGATAAAGGCAATTTTTTATTCTTTTCGTGATTGCTTCTTTATTTTTAAAGTCGCAAAAGTCACGATGGCTAATAATAACAAACTCATTCTTACAATAGTACACAGTAATCTGTTCCTTTATCCTCCGTGACTTCAAATTTGTCGAACAATCAGTAAGTCAATGGTGAGCCATTATGTGCTTTTAAATTGTAAATAAAATACTTAAAAATATAACCAATTGTTTATTTATTTAATAAATTGGATTGTATTTACGAATAAAACAATATATTAGTTCTGCCCTTCACAGTTCCAGTGTAATTGAAACGTTTTCTCATCACACACGATGACATTTTTTGGCGTAGCGTCACGTCCGATCACGAAGAAAGTCCGTTTGAGAATTAGTGATGGGTAAAACTACATTTTGGCATAAACACTTCACCCTTATTTGTAGTATAAATAAAGGTGAAATCTTCATTCCGAAATATAGTTTTACCCATCACTATTGAGAATGAATGCAAGTACTGAAGCAAGTATATTTCCAGATTTACAAAGTGAGAATGAATGCAAGTACTGAGAATGAATGCAAGCAATTACCGAAGTTTTGAGTTGCCACGATTTCACGCAGTGCATTCTTCCAGTACTCACGTATGGCTGCTAGACATGGACGTTCACAGTAAAGAACACACAAAAGCTCCAGACCGCACAAAGGGGCGTGGAGAGATGCATGTTGGGATATACTAAAAGAGACCGTAAACGAAACACCTAGATTCACAATATAACAAAGGTATTCGTAGAAGACGTTATAAATGTGTGCAAAAGAATGAAGTGGCAATGGGCCGGAAACGTAGCCAGAATGTCAGACTCCCGATGGACATCCGAAATAATCCAATGGTACCCAAGAGGCATAAAGAGGACCAGAAGAAGACCGAAGGTACGCTGGATAGATGAAATCAGGAAGCATGGCCGCATCACATGGCATCACGGCAAAAAACTGAACTACTTGGAGTCAAACACTAGCAAAAACACGTTGTAAAATATGAAGAATCAAAAATATTTTTTAAAGGTGAAATAAAACAGATTTGCATAAATATAATTCGTATTTGTTTACAAAACTATAAAAATGGTTATAGTTTTTCAAAGTTAAGACAGATTGAACAAATGCAACGCATTAATATTTCTCTCTATGAATAATCTTCTGACCATCTGAATTCTTAAGAGTATGGATAATGTTCAAATAATATGTATTTGACTATAAAGTATTATATTATGTTGCATAAATCTAATAATTATTATTTGGATTTTTACAGCTTGAACAGCTCTTTAATATATGTAACATTTTAATGTCTCTGTTTTTTCTTTATATCAATATTATTTTGAACCTTAAAGAAAATGTCTAATGAACAATAAGAAATTTTTTGGCTGTGTTGAACAATTTCACTTCGAATTTCCATCTTGATGCTGGGAATCCATCCGGAAAGAAATTTTCATTCAAATAAAAAATTTTGATACAATACTTGCCAACCTGAAAACAAAATATATAAGTTAAAAATTATAAATGAAGTGAACATTGTGGACCGATTGTTAGTAATCATTGCACCTTTTTAAGTAAGGAGATTCTATTTTAATTTATAAAAATATTTTTTGGTTGATCAAGAATATAAAAAAACGAATGAAATACTATGGAAATATATGTAAGTATAAAGAATTCTTTAAATGTAACGAGTTATCAAAATACTGGGTCTACTGCTCGACCGAGAAATGAATATTCGCCGAGTGGTTGTGTACACGTGACAAGCGATCGGCTGAGTACTGATTTAAATGAGTTTTACTAACATTGAAAAAATACCTAAGCTTAACAATACAAGGTTGATCAAATAAAAATAATTCATAACTATATGTAATATATCAAGCCAATAACATTGATGTAGCATGATAAATTTCTAATGTCTAAAAAAATTGTTCATCCTAGCCTAAAACAAGCAATATATATAATATTTTTTAAACAATATCACAAAGAAAGTTAAATTGAAGTTGAATTGTTTTGCAAGGACAGTTCAATTCGATGCGATACCTTTTATACACGCTCGAGAGTAAACTTGTCGCTTATCTTCGGCAAATATAGTAGTGAGAAGAGAGTGCTGCAGATTGAGAGAATCACCTAAACATATTGAGCCGGAGTCTATCCGTTTTTGTCAGCCCTCCACTTGCAATGTTAGCGATGAAATAAAATATACTGTTTATATACCTCAAGTTCAAGTTTAGTTTCCCTGGATCATTGATCCTGTAAATAAAGCTTATGGAAACCCTTTCACTCGAGAAGAAGAACTTAAGTGACAGGGTTCATCTTTTTTTTTCTCGCAAATCGAAGTTAACACAATTATAACTAGTAATCGTTAAAAAGGAACAATATTTTGATGAATGATAAAATGCTGGTAACGATATAATGGTTTAATTATTACTGAACTTAAAGTGAAGCAGTAATATTTGAAAATTATGAAAATCAGTAATTGTATTGTAGAAGTATCATATATTATACTGTCACATAATTGAGTATAATGGGTTATTTTGCCAAACTATGCATCTGCACGGGCGAATTTTACTCGGTCTAGTACTCGGTACGTGTAAACAAGGGATAAATCGCACCGTATTCATAAGAGCATTCAGTTGCACTATATAGTATGCACGTGGCTAGTATTTTCAAACATTTTATATTTTAATTTGACTTATTTACGACTAGTCAAAGAAATAAGTAGATTATAACTGGAATAAAAGGCTGGAGGGCCGTATTATTAAAGAATATTTCATCCTCTTTTTTAAGATTCGGCATGTAAGTGTAGAATTGACGAGTAAACTATTGAAAATACTTTCTTCGGCTCTCCTCGGCCTGATCATTAAAACTGGATAAAATATGCTACCATCCCACGTCCTACGAATTTTACAAGCCTGCTTGCTATGTATTCAAAATCTACAAAAAATTGGAGAAAGTGTCATAATTCAAACAATCGTCGTCGTTGTCGGGCCGAAGATCCTCTCGTCACTACAAGGTCAATTCAATGGGAAATCGAAACCGTGTCGTGGAGTTTTCGTTTCTTTTTTCCTCCTCTTGAAGGGAATGCGCTGTTGCACACCAGCAAACCCACCTACCACATTGGTGAACTGGATCCAATGGCACCAATGGATCCAATCGGAGCACATCGGCATGCTTTCCCCCCCTTTTTTCAAAGAATAGATATGATCGAAGTCAAAGGTATTATTTTATCTGCTTGTGTCATTCGAGCGGAGTGGCACAGTGCAGAGTTCGAACCGGTGACCTTCCGCATGGAAGTCCAGTGCATTACGGCGCGGCCATGCACCTCTTTAAACAATAAATATCATTGCATATATCATCATGTTGTGGGTGGATTTCTTGACGGCTTGAATTGATTGATTTGTTACTTTCGTTTTTATATTTAGATAACATTGTCATATGCCATGGAAATGTTAAAAAACCTGACGGAGAAATCAATTAATTAAAGTTAAAAAAAATTTTTGGTAAAATTAACTAAATTTAATAAAATATTCTTGGTTCTACTGTCAAATAATTTGAATAATTCTAGTATCACTTTAGCTCTAAGTAATCCATGTTTATTATATTTTATAGAAACGATATTTTGTTGAATTAGCTCTTTTTATAAAGATGTGGGAATATGAAGATTTTCTGTAAATCTGGAAATATTACCATTGGACACTTGGAAGGAATGTTTCCAAAGGTCCGAACCAACTTTATGAGAAAACGATCAGTTTCGAGAGCATCGCATAACCTTAGGTCGAATGCTACGAAGCTTTCTCTGTACTGGTTGTTTCGTTCTTCGTAGGATTTCAAACTCACCTAAAAGAAATAAAAAACAATTCTTAATATTCTTTAAAAGATAAAAACCCGAGTCGTTTGATTTATATGTATCAACCCTCTTAAATAGTGAAACATTAAATATATACATTTGTATGAGAATATTAAAAATACCTTAGATAATTATAGTTTGATAAATATGCCACCTATGTCTGAAATGTACACGTGACAATTTTCCTTAAGAAAATGGAGGATATTTTCAAAATAATATACTCTAAGGTGCCAACGCATTTCAAAACTGACTGCGCCGTATTTCTGGCGATGAAGAACAGAGAAATGCGTTGTTAACTGTGGGTGAATATAATATTTGGGGAGGACTGAAATAAAAGACGAATGAACTGTGTGAGTCCATGATTTTAACATTGACAAAAAACATTCAAGTGGCGACCTTATGATTCTATTGACTGCGTGTATGATTTTCTTCATTTTTTTTCTTATCTTGTTAATAAAAATAAAAGATCCTGTCTAGGTAAGTTTGTGACTACCTCAAACTATTGATTCCCTTTGAAGTTGATACTAAGAACCGATGTACGAGTATTTTAAGTAGGTGTTCTTTATAGTGTAAAATAATCAGAATTAAAAGAAATACTTACAGTGACATTGTTAAGCCATGGATACAGGATAGTTATATTCACATTTAGAAAATACGGCGAAGTCTTATTTACTTTCGAAAATGTGAAATAATCTACGGTGACATATTTTTCATTTATTTTATTTATTACAAACCTTTCCATATACGTTTGGAAGTTCTGTAAAACATTGGAAAAATATTATTCATTTATAAAACGTTCAAACAAATTTGCCGAATATTTTATATGTACACGAATGCACAATACTTACATATTGAAAGTTGTTGATTGATTGCATTCTTATACTGATTAAAATTCTAAATTTAGATCAATCATATCTATGTAAACACGTTTTTCAGAAAGTATCCAAAAGATATAGTTACACGAACAATGGATGCCTAGTTTGTCCAGTTTTAAATTAAATAAGAATTTTTCCCTAAATGTAAACCTAATAAAAATCGTTTACATACAGATAACTATCATACATGTACATACAGAGAACTAATACGTTTACAGAATTTCAAAGCGATTATTTAAAGCACCCTAAAAGGAACACTGAAATATTTGGGATTTTTCATTAATGAGTAGACATCTTATACCTTATGACCAGGGAAAAGTCAGCACTTAGCAAGGATAGCATTTCATGGTTAGGTGGACAGCGAGACGAAAGGTTTTGTGTATAACATAACTCCTGTATTACAAAAACACCAATCCAAATAAACATATCAACTTTGAAACATCTACCCCTAGCAGCTATGGTCCCCGATTCTAAACATTTTAGAGTACTAAATTGAATGTATTTATGTATAAAAAATATTAAAAGATAACAATGACCGTGAAAGCTTTGACCAAGTTGATTTATTTGCTATATAAAAGCTGAATATTTCAAATTATTTTGGATACTTATCGAGGACATTGAAACCTGTTTTGAGTTAATTTTAAATTATATTTCTTTAACATGCCGAATATCATTCAAAATTTGTGATAAAATATTAAAATAGTGTCCGTAATTAACGTACCTTTGATTGGACATCATAAATGCTCAGTAATAAAGTAAAAAGCACACAGTGTGCATTTCTTTATTATGCCGAATATCATACAAAATTTGTGATAAAATGTAAAAAAAGTGTCAGTTATTAACGTACCTTTGATTGGACACCATTAATGCTCAGTAATAAAAGTAAAAAGCACACAGTGTGCATTTTATATAGTAACACGTCTCAAAGCTTTCGTGCAATGATCGTGAAAATTTTTGTGTAGTTAAAGTTATTCAAATTATTTTCTGTCAAAATGTTTCCATTGTTTAATACTATATACGAGGCATATCCAGAAAGTAAGTGTACTGAATTTTTGTAGGTTACAATTTTTTTTATTTAAACAAAAAAATTACGTGGTTACCGTAGTTCCGGACCCTGCCGCTCTCATATATATTGTCCCTTCAACACATGTTGCCGAGGTCCATACACCAGTACGTTACCGCCCTATCTCATTTTATTGTTTCTATTTACGAGTACTCTTTCTATTATATTATTTAAAATTCTGTTCTGAAATTTATTTACGAGTACTCTTTCTATAATATTATTTAAAATGTCGCTTGAAATGTTAATTTTAGTGCTTAACTTTTAACTGTTAACACACATGGTGGTTCTTAGAACAAAAGTCCCGAAATCCTCGGGAACAAAGTCGAGCCGCATCATGGACGCCAAGTCACGAGCCACCCCCATGAGGAAGAATTCCGCCCTCTCCTATCCTGGTGTATCTGCAAACACTAGCACCAGCAACTCCAGTGCGTGGATCACTCCACGCAATGGAGTTAAACAATCAACTCCAGTCCCGGCTCAACCGCTACCGAACCAAAACCGATTCGAGGCACTCCCGGAGGTCGGAGACGCCCCTGGAACACCTGGCTTCAGAGCGCCAGTAAAGAGGATTTCCTCGAAGATCCCACCGGTAATCATTACTTTAGGGGACAAAACACATGGCCAGATAATAAATCTGGCCAAATCTTTTACAAAGGCGGGCATAACGCTCTCCTACAGAGGCAGAGACCGTGCAGCTGTCAACCGCTCAACGTTGGAGGACCACAAAACTCTCGTGGCTGGCCTGAGAGAGACCCAGGCACCCTTTCACACGTTCACCGCGGAGGTGGAGCGCAGCAAGCGATCCGTCATCAGGGGCCTCCCAGAGCTTCCGGTAGAGGACATCGCGGCTGATCTGGCCGCCCAAGGGTACAAGCCTCTCCGAGTTTTCAGGATGAAGACCAAGGGTGCCCCGCTCTATACGGTACTCTTCCCTAATGCCACAAACATTGAGGCTCTTCGGACGGAAGTGACAGTGATTAACTACTGTCGCGTCCGCCTGGAGAAATACAAGAACGGTGGTAGGGTAGGCACCCAGTGCTACCGCTGTCAAAACTTTGGCCACGCATCGGCGAACTGTAACCACACAGTCCGATGCGTGAAGTGCCTGATGGCGCATGCCACTACCGACTGCCCCAAGAAAGAGCGGGACACCCCTGCGGCCTGCTGTAACTGCGAGGGTGCTCATCCGGCCAACTATGGTGGTTGCCCCCGCCGCCAACAATACATATCCAGCCTACATAAGAGACGCAGCGTACCGGCTCCCCGGATGGATCATCGCTCGTGGAGCCAGGTAGCCAGCGGTACTCCAGCCTTACCACCTCACCTACCAGCCTCTCCTATAGCCCCCCTTTCTACTCAAACCCTCCACCCTCCTCGTGCTCAGCCCCTGCCCCCGCCCCCGATTAACACGTTCACAAACGGAGAGAGCAAGTTACTCGCCATCATGCGCCTTGTCATCGGAGCCTGGAGCAGGCTCGCTTCTTGCACCACTAAGCTCGACAAGACTATGATCTACCTCGAGATCATTGAGCAGCTCGTAGGATAAGCGTGATGACGAGTTTCTCTGGAATGAAAGTGCTCTGCTGGAATGCTTACAGCATGCAGCAGAAGATCGAGGAGCTGATGCTGTTGGTGAACCATTCAGGTATAGATATTGTGCTTGTTACGGAAACTTGGTTAAAACCTGTATCTCGTGTGAGAGGCACCGGTGGCTTCACCGTCTATAGATCGGATCGCGTTTCCGGTAGAGGTGGAGCCACCGCGATCCTCATCCGAGACACTATCCATCATACCCAACTCCTCACGCCCGCCCGACAAACTTGGAGGCTACTGCCATCAGCCTCAAAGTTGACAGGGAGACAGTCACAATTATGGCAGCATATTGTACCGGCTATCGTTCACTTCTGGAAAAGGATATCGAGGCAGTGCTGGCCTTGGGGCCCAAAGTCATCATGGCCGGGGACTTCAATGCCAAGCACCGTTACTGGAACTGCTTGAGAGCTAACCCGAACGGAACGACGCTGTACAATTATATGGAAAACCACAACTGTCAAATACTCTATCCAAATCAACATACCTGTTTCACCAACCCCCGTAGCCCTTCTACACTGGACATTGCCGTAGTCAAAAACTACCCTAACATCTCTGGCTTGACTGCTCTAGAAGCTCTCTCGTCAGACCACCTCCCAGTCTACTTCACATTGGGAGTGAGGCCGATTGTTAGCCTCAGGGAGCAGTACGACTACGCCAATGCTGACTGGAAGGGTTACAAAGCCTACCTCCACAACCAGCTCTGCCTATCACCAGAAACTCTGGTGAGCCCACAGGACATCGATACCGCGATAGATACCATCTCCACCTTCATCCATAATGCCCGTGATGAAAATGTTCCCCTCAAAATTGTCACTCCATACAAAATAAATCTTACTCCTCATATCAAACTCCTTATATCTCTAAAAAACAAACAAAGACAGACCTACAGACGTACACAAGACAAACGTGACAAAACACTTCTAAACGTCCTCCAAGATGAAATCAAAAAAGAAATCCGCCTACTTAAAAACCAGCTATGGCAGAGAAAATTGGCAGCTCTAGAACCGGGTAACGGTACTCTCTGGCGAGTCGTCAAGGGTATCAAGTGCTCGTCTCAAAGCATACCACCTCTGCGCACAGCCTCAGAGTTGGCTGTTTCTGGCATTGACAAGGCGAATGCCTTGGCGGACGCTTATGAGAATACGTACTCAATCACTTCCGACCTTGGAAATGTTGATGTCAACAAAGCTGTCGAGGACACTCTCACTAGCTTTGCTTACTCCCCGACCAACCAAAACGAGGTGCAACTTTGCACCCCGTCCGAAATTGGTCGTATCCTTGACAGACTTAAAACACGAAAAGCACCCGGTCTCGACAATATACACAATAGCCTTCTTAAACAGTTACCACTCAAAGCGAGGATTTTTATTACTAAAATAATAAATGCCTCACTCCTTAATGGCTATTTTCCGAGTATTTGGAAAGTAGTCAATATTGTTCCTATCCACAAGCCAAATAAACCTACCGAAAATCCAACTAGCTACAGGCCCATCAGCCTTCTTCCAGGTCTTGGCAAGATCCTTGAGAGAGTGGTTGCCTCAAGGTTAGTGTTCCATCACGAATCCAATAATACATTCCCTCATGAGCAATTTGGATTTCGAACAAGACACAACACGGTCCAGCAACTTACCCGTGTCGTGGAAGACGTGTCGATGGGCTTCAATAGGAACAGAAGTACTGGCATGGTACTGCTGGACCTCGAGAAGGCTTTTGATACTGTCTGGCATGATGGCCTTCTTCACAAACTTCTCCTTACTAACACTCCACTCTATCTCGTGAAACTACTTCAATCCTACCTTTCCAATAGAAGTTTCACAGTCACCACTCATCATTCTACGTCATCCGCCAGGCCCATCCCTATGGGTGTCCCCCAAGGCAGTATACTTGGACCATGTCTATTTAACATTTACACACACGACATTCCTACTCCCCAAAACTGTAAACTCGCACTATTTGCTGACGATGCGGCATGCTACGCATCGTCACTCAAGGTGGATCGAGCTGGTCGCCGTCTTCAGATTGCTCTTGAGATCCTTGAGAAATACTACCAGGACTGGAGGCTCAAAATCAATGACGCCAAAACTGAGGCCATCATGTTCTCCCGAAAAATCAAGGAAAGAGTGCCGTCGATGCCCTTATTCATCGGTGGTTGCCTGGTTGAGTGGCAGGACGTGGTTAAATACCTCGGCTTGCACCTTGACCGGCGACTGACGTGAAAAACCCATTTGAATACCATCAGACAGAAGGGTCACAAGGGCATAGGGGCTATCAGTTCAATATTTAATCGACGCAGCTTCCTTTCACCCAAAAATAAGCTCCTCCTCTATAAAACCCTTATTCGTCCTATCTTGACCTATGCTGCACCCGTTTGGGGTAGTGTGAGCAACACGGATCACCTGAAACTCCAGAGAGTGCAGAACAAGGCATTCAAGATATCTTTTAACACCCATCCCAGAACAAACCTTACCCGACTTCACGCTGAACAGCGAGAAGAAACCCTACAACACCACATCCTCGCTTGGACCGTGAAGTTCTATAAAAGCCAAAAAAATCACAGAAATCCCTTAGTCGCTGCCCTGGGGGCTTGCGAGAGTAAATCCGACCTACCCTTCCGTTATAAGCACAAGCTCCCGAAGCATTATCTGTTACCTGACTAGTCCACCTACAGTATTAGCTGAGACGACCAAGGTCTGAGTGAATGTGATGGAATACATGTAGCCTGAACGAGTGGACTTGTTTTTGCTGAATAATTAGTGTAAGAATTGTTATCTAGTTATAAGTAGTATGTAGGTGTTAATTATTTCTAAGATCTCATATATTAAGATTGAATAAATAAAATAAAATGATATGTAGGAAAATAAGATTAAATAAGTTCATAAATTATAACATATAATTAAGATTAGTTAAGTAATAAATTTGTATGTAGGTATAGCCTTGACAAATGTTTGTATAATAATTTACTTGTTTAATAATAATAAAAAAAAAGGTTACCGTAGTACATATGTAAGCTATTTTTCGATCGCTATTCCTCTTAATGCAGGTGGTGAAGCGGGGTATCAACTTTTTGATGTCTTCCTCGAAGTAGTTTCCCGCCAACCCCTCCGTCCACTTCTCCATCTCCTAATTTACCTCCTCGTCGGTTGAAAACCTTTTTCTACCCATTTGCAGCTTCAGGGAGGTAAAGAGATAGTAATCCGAAGGTGCTAGGTCAGGGGAATGCGCGGGATGGTTCAGGAGATCCTATTTAAACGAGGCGAGCAGCTCCTTCGTGGCGTTGGCCGTGTGTAGTCTGGCATTGTCGTGCAGCAGTCAGACTCCCTTTGTCAGCATGCCTCTCCTCTTGTTCTGAATCACCCTCCGCTATTTTTTAGGGTCTCACAGTATCTTGCGGAGTTGATGGTCTCCCCTTGAAGCATATATTCAATTAAAATTATGCCTTGACAGTCCCAAAACACGGATGCCATGATTTTCTTGGCTGAAATTGTGGTTTTGAACTTTTTGTGCGGAGGGTGAAGAGGTGTGACGCCACTGTTGAGACTGCCTTTTGGTTTCAGGCGTGTAGTGTGCAGCCCAAGTTTCATCTCCAGTAACGATGGAGCGGAGAAATTCATCTCCATGGAGTTTGCAGCGCCTCAAAAACTCTTGCCCGGTCTCCACTCGATTCAACTTGTGTTGATCTGTCAGCTGTTTTGGGACCCACCTTGCGGACAGGTTCCGATATCCGAGGGTTTCTGTGATGGTTTTGTGTAGTAGAGATCTGGAGATTTGCGGAAACATCGCAAAAAGTTCATCCACAGTCAATCTGCGATCGTCACGGAGCGCATTGTCGATTTTTTCCACAATTTCGTCAGTCACAATTGAAGGTCTTCCGCTCCTCTGATCATCATGCACAGACGTTCGACCGTTTTGAAACTCGCGACACCGCTTGTATACACTCGTACGATTCATAGCTTTATCACCATATGCAGTTTTCCCCTCATTATAAACCTCAACCGGAGGTTTTCCCTTCGAAACGAGATAACGGATGACGCCGCGTATTTCGCACTTGGCGGGAGATTGGATTGCCATTTTTCACGTAACGTGTTGTCGCGTCGACACTTCTCAACGTACTGACCTCGAACCGGTCTCGTTACGAAGGTGAAAGGTCAGGCTACACGGAAGTGTAGCCAACATGTCAAAAATAAAATCCACCCGGTCGTGAGAGCCTCAGTACACTTACTTTCTGGATACACCTCGTATATTTAATGTTAATAAAGCTATCAAATGGTCAACAGACAAGTAGTATCAGTCTATTGAATTTTCATTTTATATTTATTTAATCACAAAATAAACTCATTCATTTCGGTGTCCAGTCGTCGTTAAACTGCGTGCATTATTTTCATTAAAAATTATTTATATTTAAAAAATAAATATACTTTTTACCATATGAGAAAACCACTCATGAGTTTCATTTTTTTAAATTAATTTGTTGAAATTATTAATATGGAAAAAAATTCATGCATCCATGTGACAACCATGTGCATTGTGAAAAATGCACGGAGTGACAATGTATGGCAGAATACATAATGAAGTGATGAAGGATGAATGTGAACTTAAAGTAAGATACAAACGAAGAAGATGAGCTGATTTGGGCTAGTGGAGAGAACGAACGCTGCAAACTCCATGGAGTTGAATTTCTCCGTTCCATCGTTACTGGAGATGAAACTTAGGTTGCACAATACACGCTTGAAACCAAAAGGCAGTCTCAACAGTGGCGTCATACCTCTTCACCCTCCGCCAAAAAGTTCAAAACCACAATGTCAGCCAAGAAAATCATAGCATCCGTGTTTTGGGACTGTCAAGGCATAATTTTAATTGAATATATGCCTCAAGGGGAGACCATCAACTCTGCAAGATACTGTGAGACCCTTAAAAAAATTGCGGAGGGCGATTCAGAACAAGAGGAGAGGCATGCTGACAAAGGGAGTCTGCCTGCTGCACGAAAATGCCAGACCACACACGGCCAACGCCACGAAGGAACTGCTCGCCTAGTTTAAATGGGATGTCCTGAACCATCCCGCGCATTCCCCTGACCTAGCACCTTCAGATTACGATTTCTTTAGCTCCCTGAAGCTGCACATGTGTGGAAAAAGGTTTTCAACCGACGAGGAGGTAAAGGAGGAGGTGGAGAAGTGGACGGAGGGGTTGGCGGGAAACTACTTCGAGGAAGGCATCAAAAAGTTGATACCCCGCTTCACCACCTGAATTGAGAGGAATGGCGACTGTGTCGAAAAATAGCTTACATATGTACTACGGTTACCACGTAATTTTTTTGTTTAAATAAAAAAAAATTGTAACCTACAAAAATTCAGTCACTTACTTTCTGGATATGCCTCGTAGTTTAATTTGAATATAAATTTTTTGTCCTAATTTGTGCCTAAATAGTGGAACATTTATCGTCCACTATATGGTTATCAGGGCGATTACCAATGATGACAAAATAAGTAGGTTTTGTTATAATCTATTGTGTAACCTTTTATTTTTTTAACATTTAATAATATATTAGAAATCCAATAAGACTCCCACATTCTGCTGAATTATTTAATATAAATACTGTATATATATTGATTAAAACTTCCGTAGATTCCGGGTCCAAAAGAATATGACTTCTCCGTTTTCAGGCATTCTGTAAGTGCAGGTATTCGCAAATAAGATTTTAGGGTGAGTTTACTTTAGAATTTCTTCGGTCCTCACGGCTATTGGTGTAATGCCCAAATGCCTTGAAGAATATGACTTCTACGTTTCCATGCAGTCTATAAGAGGCAAGTATTCGCAAAAAAAAGTTTTATGATGAGCCTACCAAAGGATTTTATTCGACCCTCAAGGCTAGATCCTCAAGGATAAGCCTGGATGGCAGCGTTTTATAACATGTTTGTGTTCCGGATGAGAAGTTAAGTGGATGATGATTATGATGAGAATCAACATGGCTATAAACTTAATTGGATAGAGTCGTTTAATTGCTTGATGAGAGTTTTTAAAATATTGAATTATAAATTTTTGATATTTATATTATTTGAAAAAAGAAATAAGTTAACATCCTCTTTCGATTTTAGAAAATTTTGCTGCATATTATATTGCATTGAACTTCTCTTGTCTGTATATTCATTTATAAAATTGTAAGCATACAACGAAAACGGAGTTCCGGTGAGTTGTTAAAATGTGTCTTTTTAAATATATTTCCACGATTTGGATGCAATGTTTAAAGAAATAATCTTAATATAAAAAAATAATATTATTCCGGAAAATGAATATAAATATTTTTCTTCTTAAAAATAAGTTTGAAACAGTCCTTAGTCAGAGAGCATCCCATTGAACATTCTTGGATTATTTAGCTAAGTTGTTTCTCCGTGATAATAATTTGATTCCAGGATTTTAAAGAGCGCTTTACTAACTTGCTTGGTACAAAAGCTACATGTCACATGTAGCTTACGGTCATCATGTCAGAAGTGCACTTATGATATACAGAAGAAAATTTGTCTAGCTTATTTACGTGTAATTTTTTTGTTTGTTTTCACATTTTTTTTTTAATGTTTCTATTTCAAGTCAAAATTATTTATTATTGGATACAGAGAAAAAAAATATTTCAAAAATCATGATTGCGTTAATTCTTTTTTTTTAATACTAGGTGGAGAAGGTGCCTGTGTCGTTTGAGGATAGTAGCACAGCGTGGGGTTAGAACCGACGACCTTCCGCACGGAAGTCCAGTGCATTACCGCGCGACAATGCACCTCTAAATTAAATGAAGAAGAGCATTCTAAGATAGTTTAAGCATGTACAATAAATAAATGAAGAGACTAAGAAAACAAACACATAGTGCAAATGTCAGTGAAAGACGTGATATGCAGATCAATGAAAGTACGGTAAGATCTAGTGAATTATATTTTGAAGGGAGGAAACGTAGAATGTCAGAGAACTCGTAGGTGTTGTTGTATTTAAATGGTACGATGTAACTTATTGCAACAATAAAAGCATTGATAAAAATCAATAGTTCCTATTTCATAAATTAAAAAGGCGCAGAAAATATAAAAAAAAAATTTTTTAATAATCACAAAGAAACAGGCATACACTAGCGTACACAACCATATGTCACCAACGTGATACGAGGCTGTTCATAGGCAGACAGTCCGCACTGCACCAAACCAGGTATTACTCTTGACATTAGTGTAAAAGAGGAATACCATATAGCTGAGTACAACAAATCGAAAACATAATATTAATTATGGAATCAGACAATTGTAACTACAAAAACCTTCTTTAGTATGGTAAACAATTCAAAAAAAGATGAAAAAAAATATATAATCAATAAAAAAACAAGTTCTTTAAAAGTCGTTGAGATGTACGTGTGATTCTACTCGTATCTCAAGGCTCAGATATTCAGAAGTACCTTTTTAGACATTCCTAATAGGTCAATAAAATAACCATAACAATATTCGAGACTGCAGATTCCTCATTATCGATCATATAGAGTCTAGATAAGGAAGGATTTCCAAGATTATTCATTTTATAATTCTCAAGTAGAAATGTGTCTTGTAGCTTGGTCGTTTTTGTTGGAATTCGAATGATAAACAATTCCAGTAGTTTCAGGAAATCGATCATACAATTCATGACTTCAAAAGGTCTTTAGCGGAGTGGAAAAAAATGAATTGATTGAAATAATTCTAGAACCGGCTATAGAAAGATGTATAACAAAAAGCATAAATACTATCGTATCGTATAATATTAAAATCGGTTAATTAGTTTTGGAGTTATTACGTGGAATAGTTTAAAAAAAAAGGGTTTTCCGGAAACGCGTTTAAAATTTCAAGTGCGATTTTTACACGAATCAAAGTACCATAAATATTTTCACCTTACTGTTAATCAGCAATTCCAGCGTCACGTACACTTGTTTAAAAATCCCGACAAACTAAATATCAATTCATCATTCCAAGAAATTCTTGCTGCTGTCATAACAATAGACGACCCGAAAGCCGAGAAGCTCAGGTCATTTTTCGACGGGCGCGCTCGACTAGAAACCCTCCTAACTTTACGAATTTTTAAGATTTTTAACATTTCTTACTGGAAATGATTCAGAAAGGATTTTAAAAAATAAAATGAAAAAAAAATCTACATGAGATTATCCCTTTAAATGGTAATCTAAGCCCGCTTAACAGGTAACACATGGATTTACGATAAATGAAAATAATAACTTTTGACTTTTCTTAAATATTATAATAAAGTATGACTTCTATGGATAACTGATACTTCAACTAAAGGTCATGGAACGAAATTTGTGGATGAAGAATAACTCAACAAAATGCTTACAAGTATAGGTTAAGTAGTGATATTGTTTTGAAATTTCAAGTGATACTCAAAGCACGCTACACGGGCATGGATTAACGGTAAATGATTGTTACTAAACTTAATACTAAATTTTGTCTTGGGACGCATTTAAAAGTAAAAAGTACAAGAAAATAGCACAATTTAAAGTATTCTATACGATACTGGCATATATGTAAAGTCTCATTAGTGAGTAAGGGAAAGGATTGCGCGTTATCTGTGAAGTTATAGCAAATCATTAATATTCCACGTTCTATGATATTTGTGAGTCTCCTTACAATGAATTATCTACATCAACATATCCTAAAAAAAGGAGGTTGCGTGTAGTAAAATTAACGGTGTCCAAATTAATAACTCTTGACTTTTCTTAAATATAAAACAATATAAAATATTATTATAGGTACGTCAGATCGCTTTAACTGCACACCTTTGTAATTCTTATTCAGAACCTGGTGAAATCCAGAACCTGCACGTTATACTTGAGGAGAAAACGATCATTTTCTAATGAATCACACACACACTCTTAAATCAAATGCAATAATGCTTTATTTTTATTGGTTGTTTCGTTCATCGAAATATTTAAAACACCACTGAAATAAATTAAAAATTATTCTTATTATCCTTTCAACAAATTTTCCAATGGCCGCACATAAATAAGAATAATTGCAAATTTCGTTCCAATATTTTTTTCGATGGCTGGTTTTACAAAGAAATTCGTACTTATTTTTTTTTCGTAAGTGATTGATTTGGATGCAGAGGAACACAGAAAGTGTTCAATCAGTGTAAATCTGAAAAAAAAACGATAAAACATGCGTAGTCTTTGTATGCCAATATAATGACTCTGAATTCTAAGTTATTAATTCGTAAATGAATTTATGGCCCGCGGGCCGAGGGTTGGCGAGTCCTGGTTTACACTGTGCATTAAATTGCTCATAAAAAAGAGTGACACATCTCAGGTATCAGCCAGTCTTGTATGAGAAAAATGCTTTTGAATATAATAAATAGATCATTGTATATATAATAGAGTGTCAATGTGTGAAGTCATCATAAATGAATGCACGGATAACTCGGACGTTTTAATTAAAATGAAGACAGGAGCTTTTAGTTGGTTATGGACGAATAAAGAGAAAGAAAGACGAAAAAATTACTAAGCGAGTATACAAGTCAGAAAATAAAGGTGTGCGCCTAAGAGGTAGACCGAGGAAACCTGGTTGGACCAAATTAACCAGATTTTGGAAGAAGGTAAAGTGAGAAGTATGAATAATATAATATTGCGCATGACGACATTTATAAATGGGGAGGCCAAAGTGGTATACCTGCCTACCCGGCAAGAGACTCTGCGTAATGATATGTTCATATATGTATGATATGTATTGTAATACATGTTTTTTGTAATCTGACAATTTCTTTCAAGCAACCACAAATATGTCAAAAATGTCTGAAATAATAAACTAGTCATGTGCCGTTTTTTTCCTTTGCTTGAATATGTTAAGCTTTGGATCAAGACGCCTTTCTGAGCACCCAACTTTACCTTTATAAAAAAGTCTTATGAATGATTCAAGGGCGGTTTTTTGTATTATGTCATGTGAATAACTGGTATGCGATATACGAGTATCAGCAAATAATTTGAAAAAATCTAAGACAAATTGTTTCAACGACTACATTTTGCTTTTGAATATCTGTCCTCGGTGACAGACTTGTGTGAAGGTCCTAGATTTACCTTTCGTGTGCTCTCTACGTTATGTTCTCTCGACACTTTCTCTCCCTTCCAGGTGTTAAGCAAATGCCTTTCTTGGAGCTCATGTTTTGTGGAAACTCTGGATATAATGAACCTATACGGGTGTTTACAGCTTCATATGAAAGGTAATCGGGTAGTTGGAAGATGTTATTGAGTTATTCATTGAATCTGACTACACGAACAATTCAATCCTTGAACTCTCTGGTCGTAGGAATCTTCTTCCGAATCTGTCCGGAATTTCGGTTGACTTGAAAAACATTGCTTTCGCATAGTAAAATATAAATGTCTCCACGATTCAGATAAGGATTCTGTAAACATCAATTTCAGTTTATCTCTTTAATTTCAAAATATAGACAATAAACAAAATAAATGACACTTCTCATAAAATTATTATATTGACTGCGGATATTTCATCGTTATGTCAAGAGGTTCGAATTATCCTTGTTAATTAAATACTCTATCCCAGTTTACATCACTACTACCTCAATGTTGAAATTATCTATTAAGTTGACACTTGGACCCAATACACTTCTAGTTCGTCTACTTTGAAGCGTAAAACTATATGTATTTAAAAACAAAAAAGTGACTTACATTATTATTGCATTGGATCGGAAGAGTTACATTTAAACTTGAAAAATACGGCGATGTCTTATTTCCTTTAGAAAGATTTTATATGTGTAAACTTTGTTATGTCCCTTTCTAAATTAATTTTGATTTTCTGTAAAGGTATGAAAAAAAAAACATTATATCTTTATTATGCTTAACAGTGTTTACCGCCCGTGTTTTGTGGAGTATCATTTGGTCTTTGGTTGTTTTGTTAGCAAAATCATCACTTATCATTTTGTACGTTCAGAGCTTAATGCCGGATCTTTTTTTTTGCATTAAGTAAATGATTAATTGCATTTTTATTCATATCCACGTTCTCTATTTTGATTTTCAACTAAGGGACTCATAGTTGAGAAACTCCAAAAAGATTCAAGGCAGTAATAGAGGCAATGAATGCCTAGTTTATTTAGTTTTAAATAAAATAAGTGATTTTTACCAAATAAATAAATATTTTAGTTTATATTATATTTTTTAAATAAACTAATAATATTTTTAAGAGATTATAAAACAACCAATATAAGAAAACTGAAAAAATGGGGTTAATTATAACTACAAGCACCTTATGATGCAAATATTTGGGATTAATTATAACTATATACAAGCACCTTATGATGCAAATATTTTGAATTAATTTTAATTACAATCACCTTATGATGCAAAAAAACCAGGAAGACCCAGAATAATTAGGTGGAAAAGTTGAAAAATCTCAGAGAGTGATTCGGCAAATCAACATTTTAAAGCAGTCGCAAATAAATACGTGTTTACCAACGGGCATTGAGCGAATACTTAATAAAAAGAAAAGGATAAACTTGTATCTAAAAAAGGCATTTCGTAATCTTTTTTCCCAAATGATCTATATCTGAGTTTTTTAACTCTGTGTGAAAGATCGAATGCAGTTTATTTGTGATTATTAAAATATAGAAAGCTGTTGTCCTTTTCTTGGCAATTTTACCAATTAAAAGGGTTAACTGGTTTATTCATCCCTTACTTTACTGTTTCGATTGCATAACTAAAACCCTAGATGTAACAATGGTTGTATTTTAATCCGGTAGCTCAGTCAGTGGTTATAAGGCCAGCCTCTATTAGATCTCAAGGTATGGTGGGAAGAAGTAGTCAGTCGTCAGTGCTTGGATAGGTAGAAATATACAATGAAACACATATTTGCTGTTAAATAGTTATATATTTGACCTTGACGAGCTGATAGCCCGTCAGAATACTTCAATTGGGCAGATTACTTTCTTATACTCCGCTATCTTTTCAGATGGACAGACAGTCGAAGTATTTTCTATTTGAAGGGTAATTTCACAACAGTTCGTTGCAAAGTTGTGCCAATTCTCAAAAATTAGATATCACCAATCTCTAAATTTACGCAGATATCACTATTGAATGACAAGCAAAGATAATAAATAAATTCACCTTACTTCAATACAATTGACACAATGTATTTCCAATGTTCAGCATCAGGTGCAAGACCACAGGTTGACTGCTATAGGGCTCTCAAGCCTTATGCTTCTACAACAGGATCTTTGAAATGAACAAGTCATCCTAGTATGGTTGATGGGCGTCAACTTGTGCCGTAATACAGTCTCACGCGACGAAACGGAATTTTGAGTGGACTCTTTGAGATTCGTCCCAGTCCTGAAGACTTCACGACAAGTAGTGCACTCGATATTCTGTGAGAATCAGCTGATTTTGACCAAAGATAAAGTTGTACGTCAATCTTAAAATTGCCACTTGGGTAAATTACCAGAATTTACTCAAATATAAACGCACGGCAATAACAAAATCCTCATATGGATAGGATTTTGCCCTGTCAATTTTATGGAAATAAAGTGAACACTTAGTTTATAGAAATACTTTTAAAATATGTGTAACCATGTGAGGGGAAGGCGATAATTAATGTTATTCTGTATTGTGCCTTGTTCTATAATATGTTTTACTGTTTCCAGGTGTTCTTAGATAGGGAAGCCCGTAGAGCGAGTTTTCGTGGTTTTCCGCTCTTAATTGCAAATGAGAGGGTTAATTAAATCGTCCACGAACGTATCCAGCATGACCAAGTAACGCCATGCTCTTTAGCAAAGTATTTTATCATTGTTTCGGCAGGATCACAATATTTTTTTAAAAATAATTTAATATTTGTGGTAAAGTTGGAAACAAGGATCCAAACAAAGACCAGGTTATGTGGGGCAATCTGGACAAAAGAAAAATGAAGCATTTCTTTTCTTAGCTGTATCCCAGCATTGCCTACATCTGCGTCTTTTGATTTTATTATCAGTGTCTTTTTCACAAAACTTCGGCAGATGTATCTTGGTTTTTGATTGTACTGTTTGTCTCGGAATTGATGATGGAGGTGGACCTAGTAATTTTTTGATTATAAATAGCCTGAAATCATACAACGGATTTTCTGTGAATTGTCTGCATTATATAAATGCCAAGAATTCAATAGCATCGTCTGGAATAGATGAATGATCAACTTTTTGTACCAACGTATTGTTTTCTTTTTGCATGGGTAGTAAGCTAACATCTGGTCATGATAGTCTATACCACCCATATGATTGTTGTAATTTATTACCATATTTGGTTTGGTGACCACTTGATCATGTCGGTTTTTACTATCAGACAGCTCCCCATCCAATTCAGAAGAAATCATAAAGACTTCTCAGCGGTCTTTCCATTTGGTAACACATATACCATTTTTTGTGTACTGCCTCACACTTTCTCCTTTCTTTAGTTTTTTATTTATAACATCGATCGGGTTTTCTTTTCTATTTGCTCGTAGTGTTCCTGTGACATATGTGTTTTGGTTCAGTAAATTTTTTGTAAGAGGAACGCTATTATAGAAATTATCCATGTAAACTGAATATCCGGCTCCCGTCTTCCCCTCTAGCAATTTCTGAACGACTTTATTAGTGAGGCCTTTGCCACCTAACTCTTCATCTGATGATCCACCATATACAATTATTTTTACGGCCAATCCACTTGATTCCCCTAACATGTAAAGTTTTATACCATACTTGGCCTTTTTGCCTTTTATATATTGGCGAAAAATCAATCGGCCTCTCCAAAAAACCA
The DNA here is from genome assembly GCA_949825065.1 of Odontocerum albicorne. Classification (NCBI taxonomy): domain Eukaryota; kingdom Metazoa; phylum Arthropoda; class Insecta; order Trichoptera; family Odontoceridae; genus Odontocerum; species Odontocerum albicorne. Next base: position 18,853,528 of record OX463850.1, read on the forward strand.
ATGATTCATCTTTCGATAGTTGTCTGTGTGGATCATAAATTACTTCCATCCTTCCATTGAAAAAATCAATCAATGCCCTTACTTTTGCCAAGCTCGACAGATCTTCTTCATTATTGTTAAAATGAAGTGCCCGTAAGATGAGTAAAAATCTATCTCTTGAAAAATCTATCGTAAAATCAAAAAAGAAACTTATATGATACTAAATATCACTATGTATACACCAATTACTATAATATATTTTTCAAAAGGCACTTATTTTTGCTCACAATTCACTATGTCACTCATTCAAAATTGAAAATAACTAGAAAACATAAACAAAATATCCCTTGCAGTGAGTGACCTTTTCACAAAACAGTGCTAGAGAAATAGTCCAATTATTTTTATTATCAAGTCTCACAATGAAAACAAACGGAATAAGAACTAGAAAAAATATTATTTACAACTGCGGGTGTAACCTCAACTTTACAATGCGTTGCACATGCGCAAACGCCCGAATGCGACGGAATCTTCCGAAATAATGACGAATATCATATGCTGATGTAATATACTAACAATATTTAGGCATGGACACGCCGCGCGTGTTCTGAGCATGAAGCCGATGTTCACATGGACACGCCACACGTGTTCTCAGCACTGGACAAGTTAAGTTTGCTGCTTTGCATCTTTTCTCGAATGAAGTAATTTTCAAACATTCGACGTCATTCGAGTTTCTTATTTGATCTCAAACAACGGTAACTTAAATTTATAAATTAATTAATCAGTCTTAGTAAAAATATTTCGTTAATTGATTTCTCCCGTAAGCTGAGATTGTTGAATATATTTTCAAAATCATTCTATCGAAATTCCGTTGTTAAAATGGACACGTAAAGCGAGGAATGGGAGCATGATAGTTTTTGTCATGAACCGAGTTGAGTTTATATTGTCTTGAAGAAAATTTTCTAATTCACATTTATAATAATATTCTTGTTTATTGTAAGCAAAATAAAGCAACACAAGAAATAATATATTAATATAAGTTTTACATGATTCACAACAAACAGTTTTAATCAGATGGTATAAAAATATCTGGTCTCGTCTTGTATGACCCTTTCGATATGAAATCACTGAAAAACAATGTTAAGAGAATAAGCTATCACATGCATTTTTTAACCCACATTCTACAAAAAAATACATTAGAAAATATAACATTAAAATACTTATTCAAAAAACAATCAAGGCATAAAGAGGTACTTTTTATTAATTTCAGATACTTCTTATTAATTTGAGATACTTCTTATTAATTTGAGATACTTCTCATTAATTTGAGATACTTCTCATTCATTTGAGATACTTCTTATTAAATATCACTCGTACCTGTTAACTAAATGGATGTTTTTGAAAATGGAAAACTTTTAAATAGTGAATCACAGATCGAACAAACGCAATAAAATGTCTTTATGTGGTGCAAACCTATAGTAATCTACTGATCTTTTTAATTAAATCATGTGTGTGCAACGTCAGAACACGTTGTCAAAAATATTCTATTTCTCATACTCTTCTCTTTCAGATTTTAATTGATTTGGTAGTGTCACATTTTTCTAGGTCTTTACACACATATACCGACATGAATACCACCCAATAAAAAAAATTATCATTGGTCTATATTTTTTTAGCATTTGCTGAACCATCTCTGGGTTATTTTTTTAATCTTAACCAATATGTCTACTTAATAATACAACTACTTTGGATCCGCACTTTTCCTAATATCTTGATTCACTCTATTGATGATCTCTTTTATTTATCAACGTTCGTTTTCTCTTGTAATATGTCAATTGGACGATCTTTGTCTGTCCCACAAGTATTAAGATATATGGGTTGCAAGTGCAGCATTAGGAAGCACTTGAAGACAATCCTTTTTGGAAAGTTTTATATGAATTCTCCACACATACATCACACTCCACCTTAAGCCAAATGTGTTACTATCCCATATAGGAAGACCTGTAAAAGTCGCTTTGTAGTTCACCTTCACTAAGTAAGTTTTCCGCGGTTTTTTCTTACCAAATATGTTTATGTAAACTTATGCAGATGGGCGGAGGCATATGGGCGGAGGCATATCATTTCTAGTCTAACGATTTGTTTTAATATTTTTAATGTTAATTATAGTGAGTTCGAATCCCAAGTTAGAGCGCCTATGGGATGAGTTTGTTCTCTAAACGGAGCTATATAAATTGCCTTTTTATGATTGTCTCTTAGACTTGTATGCTGTGACAAATTATGTTCCACACATTACACGCCATGCACTCATTTCTACTGCACTTATGTTGCTTTCATCGCTCTGTTGCTATGCAGATAATTGTATAATATTATTGTATTTTTTTTTGTTTTAAAGCCATATATGTTAGTAAAATCTAACGGATTCTTTGCGGTGAGACAATTTCTTTGATATAACTAGAAATATGTTCAGGTACAAAGAGACCAAATAACAAACGAAGGATCCATTTTATCCAGAAGTATGGTGTTATACTTGTATATGTATCTTAACAACTAGGTCATAGATATCTCTTGGATATGCATAGATTAAGACCAATTTACCATTGTGAACATTATAACTTGCATGTCTGGAAAAGCCTCATCAATTGTATATTAATACATTCATCGACAAAGCCTTTGCACTAGGCCTTCGACGTTATTATTGGTTAAAATTATGGTTTCTTAATTTTTCCATTGTCTTTAGAATTATTTCTTTTTTTTTTGTGTACTGGTATGTGTAGAAGAAAAATTATATCTCAAAATTCTCAAACACTAGCAGAAATACGTTGTAAAATATGAAGTATCAAAAATATTTCTTGAAGATGAAATAAAACACATTTACATAAATATAATTCGTATCTGTTTACAAAAATATTTAAAAAATGGTAAAAAAGTTTTTTACAGGTAAGTCAGATTGAACAAATGCAACTCAATAATATTTCTCCTTATGAGTAATCTTCGAGATTAAACGTCGAATATTCATGGCAAATAGATGCTTCTTTGGTCTGAGAAAACACCTGATATCTCGGTTGTTGTCCAGAAAAACAAAACTTACAATTTATAAGACACTGCTACGACTTGTCCTCACATATGGGTCTGAATGCTAGGTATTGAGTAAGAAGGACGAATCTACCCTTCTAATGTTTGAAAGGAAAATACTCAGAAAAATATTCGGACCCATACAGGAAAATGGATCTTGGAGAGTGAGATATAATGAGGAGTTATACAGCATATACATAGAGCCCAACATTATAAAATACATCAAATTGGGAGGCTACGTTGGGCGGGGCATGTAGCAAGAATGGGAGAAGAGAGAATGCCTAACAAGGTACTCTTTTCCAAGCCCCAAGGAAGAAGATGGGGGGCAGAGTGATACAAGCATGATTGTCATCAGGGGCTGGAGGAATGCATTCCAGGATAGGAGGGAATGGTTTCTTTCTTGTTTTAATTATTTTAAAACGAAAAAAAAACCTAAGATATTTGTCGAATCAAGGTATTAAATAATACTTAGTGAGTTGTTAAATTAACAGATTCTCAATCTTTTATGAAAAAGACTTTTTTTTAATATTGTCTAAAATTTGTGACCATGACGACATACGTTTGTAAGTTGTTAAAAATATATATATTGTACATTGGTATATTATTTAGAAAAAAAGTTTAAAAAAATCAATATTAACAGCTCTTGAAATGTGGTGGTGAAGGAACCCATTGAGAATTCTGTGGACAATAAATCATTTCAATGAATTGCGATCCAAAATAGTCGCAAACTTGCCTCTTTCTTTTACACAAAATATTTTCTCATGGACCCCACCAGAGAGCAAATATTTCCTTTTGGTTAATTGCCTCAATTTATAACTAAACTGTGTTAATATATAAATGTAGTCTCCTATTTTATTTTAAAGTTACCTTTACGTGTGGTCTATTGAAGGTTTAAATAAGTTGAAGCCATTAAATATAATACTTTGATTTTTTTTTATTAATTTGGACATATTGGAAGAAATACGGAACCACCTTCCAGCCAAGCTTAAATATTTTAAAATGCACATTCCAATTAGGAAATCTTCCTTTGGATGTTAAAATTAAAATTATTTTTGAGCTTCGTTGCAGCATTGTATTACTTATTTTAAGAATGAATGCAACTGTGAAACAAATTAAATGATTGCTTATAGAAAATGTTGATGAATTTCCTATGTTTATTTTATTTCATAAATTATATTTTCTTACTAATATTACGTATATAACATACACACCATCACGTCATTTGCTTGTCGAAGTAGGCAAATGATAGAGCGCCATACTTTCTTAAATCGACACACATCCTTAGCCTCTTCTACATCCAAGCACTTTCTCATATAACTTCTACGATTTCATACATTTCCTTATTTCAGAATTTCATTAACTTAATACAAACTTACTCTCTTGGTCTTTCTCTCACACGCCTCACATTTGTATTATATGTATCTGTTTGGTAAATCTTTATTTATTCCTTCTCTCGACTTGCCCAAATCAGCTCATCTTATTCGTCTTTATCTTACTTTAACACATCAACCTTAAGTTCACATTCATCCCTCATTACTTCATTATGTATTCTGCCATACATTATCACTTCGTGTATTTTTCACAATGCACATGGATGTCTACAGCATTTGTTCAAATCATCTATTTTTTCTATGTTAATAATTTTTACAAATTAATTTAAAAAAAGGAAACTCATGAGTAGTTTTCTCATATGGTCAAATGTATATTTATTTTTTAAATATAAATAATTTTTAATGAAAATAATACACATAGTTTAACGACGACTGAACACCGAAATGATTGATTTTATTTTGTGATTAAATAAATATAAAATGAAAATTCAATAGACTGATATTACTTGTTATCTGTTTGATCATTTGATAGCCTCGTTAACATTAAGTATAGTTTAATTTGAATATAAATTTTTTGTCCTAATTTGTGCCTAAGTAGTGGAACATTTGTCGTCCATAATATGGTTTTGGGGGCGATTACCGATGATGAACAAATAAATGGGTTTGATTATATCTATAACCTTTTATTTTTTTAACATTTAATAATATTTTTAAAATCCAATAAGACTCCTTTCATTCCGCTGAATAAATTAATATAAATACTGTGTATATTTATAAAAGCTTCCGTTAGATTCCGGGTCCACAAGAATACGACATCTCCGTTTTCAGGCATTCTGTAAGATGCAGGTATTCGCAAATAAGATTTTAGGGTGAGCTTAATTTTAAATTTATTCGGTCCTCACGGCTATTGGTTTAATGCCCAAATGCCTTGTAGAATATGACTTCTACGTTTCCATGCAGTCTATAAGAGGCAAGTATTCGAAAAAAAGATTTAAGGATGGACCTTCCTAAAGATTTTCTTCGGTCCTCTAAACGTAAAACTATACGTATTTAAAAACTAAAAAGTTACTTACATTATTATTGCATTGGAACGGAAGAGTTACATGTAAATTTGAAAAATACGACGATGTCTTATTTACTTTAGAAAGAGAATGATAATCTACTATTATATATTTTATATGTGTAAATTTTGAAATTATCCATTAAGTTGACACTTGGAACCAATACATTTCTAGTTCGTCTACTTTGAAGCGTAAAACTATACGTATTTAAAAACTAAAAAGTTACCTACATTATTATTGCATTGGATCGGAAGAGTTACATGTAAATTTGAAAAATACGATGATGTCTTATTTACTTTAGAAAGAGAATGATAATCTACTATTATATATTTTATATGTGTAAATTTTGTTATGTCCCTTTCTAAATTAATTTTGATTTTCTGTAAAGGTCTGAAAAAAAAAACATTATATCTTTATTATGCTTAACAGTGTTTACCACCCGTGTTTTGTGGAGTATCATTTGATCTTTGGGTGTTTTGTTAGCAAAATCATCACTTATTATTTTATACGTTCAGAGGTTAATGCTCTCCATTTCGTTCTCCATTTCGATTCTCAACTAAGCGACTCATAGTTGAGAAACTCCAAAAAGTTTCAAGGCAGTAATAGAGGCAATGAATGCCTTGTGTATGTAGTTTTAAATTAAATAAGGGATTTTTACCAAATAAATAAATATTTTAGTTGATATTATATTTTATAAATAAATTAATAATATTCATAAGAGATTATAAAACTACCAGTAAAAGAAAACTGAAAAACTTGGGGTTAATTATAACTACAAGCACCTTATGATGCAAAAAATTGGGATTAATTATAGCTTTATACAAGCACCTTATGATGCAAAAAAACCAGGAAGACCCAGAATAATTAGGTGGAAAAGTTAAAAAATCTCAGAGAGTGATTCGGCAAATCAACATTTTAAAGCAGTCGTAAATAAATACGTGTTTACCAATGGGCATTGAGCGAATACTTAATAAAAAGAAAAGGATAAACTTGTATCTAAAAAAGGCATTTCATAATATTTTTTCCCAAATGATCTATATCTGAAATTTTTAACGATGTGCGAAAGATCAAATGCAGTTTATTTGTGATTATTAAAATAAACAAAGCTGTTTTTCTTTTCTTGACCATTTTACCAACCCAATATTCTTTTTCACGATGAAATGCTAATTCATTTTTTACAATTAACACCGTAAACATCTATCTATACCTTAGTGCCATCTGGCTTAAAATATAATGTTATAAATATTCCAAAAAAAGTTGGAAATTTTAATGTTACATAGTGAATATCACTAACTGAATGGATAACGAAAAAAATGTTTACAAAGAGAATCGAAAAAAAATATGTTATTAATCAATTCAATCCGTTAAATGCTTGATTTATAAACTGATAAAAAAAAGTCGTTAAAATAACTTTGTAATTTTTAAATTACACCCGTATTGTTAACTTATTCCATAATTATGACTCACATTTTACAAAACAAGTATATTATCAATAACTGTGAACTTATAGTATACGCAAAATTTAGAACATTCGTATCAAAAATGTATTGAATGAAAACTGTGTTCTCGATTCCAAGGAGTTGATTGAAACTATCAAAGAACAAAATTTAAAATATTTGGAATAGATTTAAGATGAAGAAAACATCTGACGCCTTTCTGTGTGAGGGGAAATATATTGATGTTTAGTAACTATTGCTGACTTCAATATATGATGAAATAAGCTATGTTTATGTTATTCTAGTGATTGTATTTAATGTATAACACTTTTTTCATATGAAATTTATGTGATATGCCTAAGGAAAATAAACAAAAAATAACATTCAAGAGTTTTCTGACATTGTAAAAGGTTGATTCAATTTTTTTAACAAAAAGAAAAATGATTTAGAATGAAAATAAAACAGACAGTTTAAGGATCACTAGAAATTAATAAATTAATGATCTTAATGAACACACATGTAGATGCCACTTGTTAGTTGACCATTTATTAGCCTCGTGTGACGTTAAATGCAATTTCATTTCAATATCAATGTTTCGTCTTCATTTATGTACAAGTAGCATAATATTTGTATTCCAATACATGTGGTTCAATTACCAATCGTCATAAAAAATAGTCCTGTTTGCTTATACATCTAACCATTTAATTGTTTGGATGTGATTGCTTGGTAAAATGCAGATATTCGAAATCAAGATTCCAAGATAAATTGTCTGTAGTTTCTTTCAAATCTCTGGGACGTTGGTTTAATACCTAAAATCCTTTAAATAACTGCCACCATAGATCACTTCAGGACTTGTTCAGACACGTTTGAGCCAGGCTGTTGATCAACCTGGATAGAGGAGTTTTTTATGTCCGTTTCTTCTTGATGGGACGCAAAGGGATGATTATGATGAGAGTATCTAAAATATACAATGATATTGGAATAAAAAATACACAAATGTAGTTTGTAACAATAAATGTAGTTTCTTCTGTCAATATGTATAAATATTTGTATTACATGATGGATAAAAATTAGTTAATATAATTTGATATGTTTCCGGAATAGATATAGTAGAATTATACCATTAAATTTCCTAAGTCCATGGAAGCCATTGTTGGTTAGTTGTTATTTACACTATAACATATGTTGAGAATCAACATGATATTTTTTATATAAAAATCCAAAAACTAACCTCAAAATTCTTTATGAGAGTGGTAAAAGATGTAAATAATCAAAAGGTATTTATATTATTTTTATGTTAAATGAAACACCTTTTCACTAATATGACCCCTTGCTGTGAATTAAAAACGGATTTTTATTAAAAAAGGTAAAACCTTTTTGATAGTGAAAATGCTCAGGCGCTGCTGTAGCTACGAGTACCAAACGAAATTTGTTTCAAAGCGCACTTGAGGCCAGTCTGCTCTCCAAACGGCGCTATATAAATTGTCCTTTTATTATTATCTTAAGATAGGTTGATCAAATGCTGATGAGGTTTGATCCTGCAACTATCTTCTGTGTTCTTATGTGTTTGGCTTATGTTCGTTTATTATGATTTGAGTTAAAATAAAAAATTTTTTTTTGTTGTGTAAATTTAATAAGTTTTTTGATATAAAAAATAATTGTTTTTCAAAATTATGAAAAATTTTAATTTTTTCTCTCTTTCATAATATTATTTTGAAATTTGAAGAAAAAATCGTTATTATATATGAGTTTTTTATTTGTGGTGAATGCTTTAAATTCAAATTTCCATTTTGATATCGGGAATCTTTCCGGTAAATTTTTTTCATTCATATGAAAATCTTTGATATAATACTTGCCACTCTCAAAGAAAAATATACAAGTTAAATGTATAAAATATTGACCAATCGTCAATAATATCATACATTTTCAAAAAAGGTGACCACGAAAACATTTAAAATATTTCTGGGCTTCTCCACAAACTTCTCCTTACTGGCACTCTACTCTATCTTGTGAAACTAATTCAATCTTACCTTTCCAATACAAGTTTCACAGTCACCACTTATCATTCTACGTCATACGCCAGCCCCATCTTTATCGGTGTCCCCCAAGGCAGTATATTTGGACCACGTCTATTTAACATCTACACACACGACATACCTACTCCTCCAAACTGTAAGCTCGCACTCTTTGCTGACGATGCGGCATGCTACGCATCGTCACTCAAGGTAGATCGAGCTGGTCGTCGCCTTCAGATTGCTCTTGAGAAATACTTACAGGACTGGAGGCTCAAAATCAATTACGCCAAAACTGAGAATATCATGTTCTCCCGCAAAATCTTGGAAAGAGTGTCATCAATGCCCTTATTCATCGGTGGTTGTCTGGTTGAGTGGCAGGACGGGGTTAAATACCTCGGCCTGTACCTCGACCGGTGACTGACGGGGAAAATCTATCTGAATACCATCAGACGGATTGATCATAAGGGCATAGAGGCTATCAGTTCGATATTTCATTGACGCAGCTTCCTTTCACCCAAAAATAATATCCTCCTCTATAAAACCCTTATTCATCCTATCTTGACCTATGCTGCACCTGTTTGGGGTAGTGTGAGCAGCACGGATCACCTGAAACTCCAGCGAGTGCAGAACAAGGCATTCAATATATCTTTCAACATCCATCCCAGAACAAACCTTACCCGACTCCCTCACACTGCGGCACACTTTTCAAGATAAACCGCGCTTTAATTTGCTTTATCGAGTGACTCTCACCCTGCGGCACACTTTTCATGCCGCCAAATTCGTCGTGTAAACGCATTAATTTAGTGAAAGGTTTATAACTGAGCGATGTTTATTACTTTATTTATACCATCGAATCAAACTGCACTTACTGAAATATCCAACTTTAATTTATCTTGATGTGTGATATTGTTTTGAAAACCAAAATATTTTGAAGGTTGGGTTGAAACGATTTTTTAGACATGAGAAATTAACCATGTTACACAAATTTCATTTGATTGATATATCACATACAAGATTGAGTTATTTTAATTCGATATTTTAAAGAAACTAAACACTTGTATTTTTATAATATAAATGTCAAATTGATTAAAATCAGTACTCGACCAGGATATTGTTTTGTGTACATAACTACTTAGCGAATATTTATTATTCGATCGAGCAGAAGGCCCGACTACTTGGGTCGATCTCTCGTAACATCTAAAGAACTTTTTTTACTGATATGGTCATATAAATCACTTTGATTTTCATATTCTTGAGTAGAAAAAAGAAATTGACCAATTTTTTAATTAAAAACAGAATAAAAATATGTCATAATATCTTAATCAAGTGTTGACTTCGTATTTATATACTGGACAATTTTTTTGGTGTTATCGACATTTTTTTTAATAAAAGCTATAGTGATACGTATTTATATAAAAAATATTGATTTCCGCTGAGTAAAACCATGCAGTACGGGATTCGCAACTTAAAGCTAGTTGATCTTGTATCTAAGGATTGTTTTAAAGTTAAACAACTGTACTCTGACTATATTGAATTGTTTTAAACAAACCACATAAAATATTGTAATTTGTTTAATCCAACACTGTTTATTCCACTTTATATAACGGTATAACCCTACCGGTTTCAGGGTTTTATTCGTGTTTTCCTGTTGATGGGGTGATACCGTTATATAAAGTGGAATAATTAGTGTTGGATTTAACAAATTACAATATCTTTAAAACTCCACATTGTTAATTAATGTCTTAACTATAAATAATAGAAGAAAAAAAAAAACAATTGAATTTGAAATACTTAATTATTGTTTTAAAGTTATACTTTTTTTACAGTTTTTCCTCTCCTCTTTTTTCGATTTTCCTCAACATTCAAATAAGCATCGATCTTAAATATTGATTTTTTACTAACGGTTTCATATAATCCAATCGAAAAAATCCATTTTGATATTGGAAAACTCTCAGGTAGAAGTGTTTCGTGAAATCTTAAATTTTTTATATAAAAACTACCCACCTAAAATAAAAAAAAACATAGTATTATTTCACAACTATTTTACAAGATCCATCAAATTGTTGATAAGTAACAATCATTTCTCACTAAAGATACCTATTGCAGAACATAACATTAATTTATAGTAGGATCTCAAAATAACAACTAAAGCTGTACAGGGCTTGTGGCTAGACAATGCTCATTAGACAGATAATATGTTTCCATAGAATTCGGAATCCACAGCAAGGTCAGTGAAACTACTTCGAAAAAATGAGGCTGTTTTTTTTCGTTATTCGTTTCGTTGCCTTTGCCTTTGCCTTTGTCCAGAAGTGACTAGATCCTACATTTTACTTCTCCGTGGCCATCCCTCGTAGCGTAGTGTGATTGCAATTTCATTTTACGCCTTCTGAGGTGGCTTAAGAGTCCAATCCTGGTCCACATATCCTTCCTCAGTGTGGGCACAATCGACCAGGCAGCACCTGGCGACTAGGTGCTAGGTGCTCTTTCACTTCATGTTTTTTTTTCCATTTTCACGGTTGCATCTCGCTTGCAATCTAAAAAGTGCCACCTCTTTAGTCACTGAACACGCTCCTGGGGTGAGAGCCTGAACCAAAAAAGAAGAGAATATCAAAATACACAGCATAATGCGACATGTGTGGGTGTTTTTAAGGGTCAACATATAATTTTTAGTGATGATAGTGAAGCAAAAATATAGTCTTACAAGTCTTAAAAAAAAACGAAATTGAATAGATTTTTTATTCAAGCAACATACATGACTCGTATATACTCGTAAGGCCCGAGCCATAAACGTGGAAGTGTGCTATATTTATCAACGTGGCAATATCCCTTTGGATGAAATTTATGTATTTTTTTTCAATATTTAAACCATACTAATTCCGGGGATTGTATAACAATACAACAAAAATGCGGTCAGTCAAGCACTGAGGATATGTCTTCGGTTCTTGAAAGTGTGTCGTCACCATTTCAAATCGCGCAGGGTGGATTCGCAATGCCCTGCCTCGTCAAAGTGATATTTCCAGGCTATCTGATGATGATCAAGTTTACAACAGACGGCACACATCGCCATCAGCGCCCACACATTTGGAGCTCTTCCCACTTCATCCGGCGGCTAAACCCAGCCATAATTTATTTCCCTTGCATGATATATATCGGTTACGCGTCCTGAGCTGCAAGAACATGTGACTCGAAAAAAATGGAGTGCAACCAAAGACCCTGTTCAGGTCCCCTCCATCCCCATTGTTGTTTAGGAACAGTGGAAGAATACCTGCCGTTGGAGGTTTATTTCCAAACCACAGTTGAGTACTGTAACACCTCCTCTATTTCCCCCGTTCAGCGTGAAACAGAGGAGTTTGTTTAACGTCTGGATTTTCATTCCCAAATACTCTTTCCATTTGAACCTCCATATATATCTCCACTACTCTTCTTCATGCTCAATGAGTTCGAGTTAATGGCATGTTTAGTCTTGGATACACCCCACTCTCTTCAGTTCATCCCCATTTCCCGAACCATGCACTAACAAACTTTCAGAAGAAGCCGAGAAAACTTGAAAAAAATTGTATTTCAATAAATTCCAAATATCAAGTTCCGAGAGATGGAGATGCAAGGAGTCTGTAATTCGGCAATCAAGAAAATGCAGGATTACCATTGACCAATAACCAATGGGATTTTATCTTAAACTTTTCTCCTAATCACACATTATATAGTTATTTTCACCTAACACACATTGTTTACAAAAACATGATTTCGTAATATTTGCAAATAGAAAATATTTTTTTTGGATATATTGGTGACCAAAAATTAACTTTACAACTTACACTGAATGCTATTTTCATATCATACAAGTTTTATAGTTTATATTTAATGATTGAGCAGTGTAAATATAATTAATTGGTACATAATTCAACAACGCGTAATAATTAAACGTGCTATGAAAATGAATCTATTTTTATGTAAAAATCATAAAAAGCGAGGATGCCCATTTCGAGCTCAGCAGGTATGTTTACAAAAAAAAATTGGCGCTATTGGGGTGCAGAAAATCTACAAGTGATTAATCTGCAACCATTATAAACTCGCTAAGTGACATTTTCGTCAAGGATTAGATTGGATGTTATTACTTCAAAGATGTTGCGGATAATGATGCAACTGTTCAGGGTCACCATTACAGTACCATGATCGAGAACTTTCTGTCATATCAATTGGGTGAAATTAATTTGGAAAACACGTGGTTTCAGCAGGATGGCGCTACATTTCATGTAGCACGAGCCGTAATCGAATTTTTGAAGATAATGTTTCCAGACCGATTCATGTTCAGAAGCTGTGACATCGATAGGTTGCCTAGATCTCCAGATTTAACCTCTACAGACTTTTTTTCTATGGGGTAATTTTTAAGGACACCAACAAACAAACGTCGATTTAACAACGAAAGAACAACATATTATTTATAATTAAGGTATTAAAATTGTGGAAGTTTAAAGACATTGTTATTTGTTTCATCAAACACTGTTTATTCCACTTTATGTAACGGTATAAACTTATCAATTTCAATGTTTTCACCTCATCATTAGATGAACACAAACAATACTTGTTTGTGCTGGTAGGGCTATACCGTTACACAAAGTGGACTAAAAAGTGTTTGATAAAACATATTACAATAAAGAATAACACTCGAGAAGCAATGGTTGAAATATCGCCTGAAATTGATGTAAATATTATGAGAAATCCTTTCAAAACCAATGTATGGCAGCAAGAGGCCCGCATTTGGCTAAAATTATAAATAAAAAATAATTGCAAAATCTAAAACCCGCATTTATGTAAAAATATTTGCTGTTTTGTATTTGTTATAGCAATTATTTGAAATGGAAGTTGTAAAGCTAACTTTTGACTATCCTGTATAAATTTAATACGAAATATATAATGAAATGTAAAATTTAAATATAAAACATTACTATTGGGCATTTCTTCGGTAAGTTTGAGTAGATAAGTATATTTTTAATGATCAAATCGGACCCCTCTAAGGCGTCGCATATTTTCATATCAGCATAAATGAAACTTGGTTTGTATTGATGATCTAATTCCTGATATGATCGAATGCTTATCTGAAATAATATTAAGAAAATCAATTCGTCTGAAAATTATATTTTTTATAAACATGTATAAAATTAAATAAAAATCACTTATTTATTTTTTGAGTCATTTAAGATTCCATGTAAATCTGAAATACTGGATATATTGTTAAAACGTTAATCAATAAGAAGAAAAAAAACAAATTAAGAGTTAAAAAACTGCTTTCATAGGGTGAAATAGTTTCGCTTTTTGTTTTATGTTTATTTTGTAGAACTTGTTAACCTTTTTTGTGGAAATCACCGAGTCTTTAAATTAATACATACATACCATCATGCCGTTTCCCTGTCGGTGAAGGCAGATAGGACAGAACGCCAGACCTTCCTATCTCAACATACATATTAGAAGAGGCGTTTTTGTCTATTTTTTTATATTTTTTTACCACGACTTCCACTCATATTTGTTTTTAAGTCTTCATTCATTCGTTCTACGGGGCCAAACCATCTCCGAGCGCTCTTCTTGATATTGCTTTATATAATATATTTGCCTTAAATTCACATTCGTCCCATACCATTTTATTCTCTATTCAGCCATACATTGTCACCTCATATTTTTTTTCTCGGTGCACACATTTCAATAGCGTTTATTCGGCTCTTTTCAGTCTTTTCCCTGTCCATGTTTCACATCCATAGATCATAGTTCAATCTCTCTCGTAACTCGAGCAAATACTTGCTTTTATCTTTTACAGCTTACCGACACCTCGCATTTAATTTCCACATCACACTTTTCTATTGATATGAATTTGGATTTCGTAATATTTTTTCTATGATTCTTTTACACCTCACACACAATTAACTTACCAGACTGTTATTCATCCTCATTCTCCGCTAACACTACCATATCATCAGCATACAGCGATCCGCACGCATTCCCATTCTTGGCTAACATTACCATATCATCAGCATACGGCCATCCGCACACATTCCCATTCTCCGCTAACACTACCATATAATCAGCATACAGTGATCCGCACACATTCCCATTCTCCGCTAACACTACCATATCATCAGCACACAGCGATCTGCACGCATTCCCGTTCTCGGCTAACATTACCATATCATCAGCATACAGCGATCCGCACACATTCCCATTCTCCGCTAACACTACCATATCATCAGCATACAGCGATTCGCACACATTCCCATTCTCCGTGAACACTGCCATATCATCAGCCTATAGCGTTCCGCACACATTGCTATTCGACATTTGTATGCCACCCGTTGACCACTGTAGTTCCTTCACAAATAAATCTATGTTGTGTAGAGTCTTGTATAATAAATTAATATGAATAAAATAAAAAATAAATAAAAAGCTTGATTGACTTATGATTCACGTTTAAAATTGTTCAAGTACATGGTATGTGATTTTTCTCGTGACTGAGGGGAATATGGTACGACTAATTGAATTAGATCTAGAAAAATATAAGGATTTTTCTGGTTAGTTAGTTTATGATACGGGTTACCAATTTTATACAATTTCAATTTTTATAAAAATGGAGGTATCCATTCAGTAGGAATACATTTGTATGAGTTACTATACCACATTTTAGAAAAGGCCACTAATACGTTCTGTTTTTAACAAAATGTGAAATAACTTATTACAAAGAGAAGATACTTAATTTATTTACTCACAGATACATTCTTATTTAAGGCTTTGATTATTGTAAAATTCATACTGAATTGTTTTGGAGCTGTACGGTTTGCTTGAGAAAGTTCATGGTAATGGAGTTTTCCAACGCGTTCGTCATACAAAGTTAGATTGTATCTTTCAATATTGACGTGGAATTTTCTCTGAAACAGAAAAATTGTTTTAATTAAGTAATTATAATTTAACTAAAAATCAATTTCTAATGAGACACTATTTCTTAAAAATCCGATCATCGTGGCCTAGTTAGTAAGACGTTTCTTTTCCAGGAAGATAGAGGAAGGAAGAAAGAAAGATAAAGTATAACGAATCTCTTTAATAAAGACAAAGAAACTTTACACTTTCTATTAGTATTTGAATACTACCGCAGATTAATTAATGTGAACCTTCGTGGGGTTTTTGATAAGATGTCTATTTTACAGCTCGAAGGTTGTGGGTTCGATTCCCGTTTAGATCAGATTTAAATAAAACTGTTTAAGTATTCGCTAAAAGGCCTGCATAACCTAGTCAGTAGAACCCTTGATTTTCAACCGAAGGGCTTAGAACTCGATTCCCGATGAAACCCAACAGAAAATTTACATAAAAATTCTAAATCTAGTTTTTTACATCGAGCATTTTAAAATGTTTCAAGTTGGTTAAAAAAAGTCTCATATTGCAATACCTCTCCTTTATTGCACAATATGTAACGTACGGGTGGTAAATACCCAAATAATTTATTTAGTATCATTCAGTGAGTTAAATTATCTCTACGATGGTTTAATAAACGTAAGGCTTTACTTAATTTGAAATCCAATCAAAAATTCAAATAAAAACCCTTTATGTTAAGAAGTTTTTTATGAAGATATAAATCCACTGCGGTATTTTTCGTCAATCAACAAATTGAAATAAATGGCATTACATAATCCATCCCATCGCATAGCTCATGACTGAGCGTTGTGACTACTACGAAGTCTCTGAAGACTCCTCTCCATCCATCCTTGTACTTCATGGCTCGAATGGCAGTTGTTAAGAGTAGTCCAGTTGCTTCTCCCATTTGGTCAGTCCACTGCATTGGAATTCATGAAACAGAGGACTCGTCAAAGGCATATTTTCGACAATCTGTTTCTTTGAAAAATTTTTACCTCCCTGAGTTAATCGTCTGGTCGAAATAATTGGTAAAAAATTCTGATCAAGGAAAATACTTATTTTGAAGTGTAATTAGCTTGATGGCATCAAGATCTCCTGAAGGTTTTTTTAAGTTCGCACTATTTGAAAAAAAAATTACAAAATAACGCAGACACTCTTGAACTGATTTGTGATTACTGAAGGGCGCTAGAGAAATACATAGTGTAAATGTCAATTAATTATTGCTTTAAAGAACGCGGCCGGGAGATTACATTGTTCTCAGCCACATTAATCGAACTTCGGGTTAAGAAGTACAGAAGTACGAGTAGGTACGTAAATCGTGGTTCGTCATGTTGGTAATATAATCTAGCAAGTGAAGAGGCCACAACATGGGAATTTGTTAACTGGTGCATGTGAGTTTTGATAACAGGTGAACGTCTTTATCAGACTGGAACTTTTTTTTCTGGTAACATCGGGAATTGAACCTGAAACCTTCGGGTTCAATTCAAACAACTTACCAAATATGCCACGTATGCCGTCTAATGGATAACTAAAGTGAGATAGATCGTCGTACCATTTTTAGTGCAGCAATTGTTTTAAATTTCTATCTGTCTCTAAACATTTTGTTTTAAAAATTGTCATCCAATATGTATGAACCGACCAATTTTAAATATAATTTGAGAATAAATGAAAAAAGTTGAATTAAAAAAACACTAACAAAACAGATATATAGTGCAAATGTTAGAAGAAGGCGTATGAGAGAAAGACAAAGGAAAGTATGGTTGGATCAAGTGAATGATATTTTGATAAAAGGAAATATGAAAAGTCAGAAAAATCGTAAAAGTTTTATAAGAAGGTGTATGAATGTAGGAGATATTAACGATGTGTGTATAAAGATAGGAAAATATCGCGTTCTGTAATTTTTGCCTACTCGGATAGAGATATATTATACCATCACGGCATGTGTGTAAGTTAAATATATTATAATTTATGTTTGCAGATAAATTTGGCTTTTGGGTGCAGATAAAATATTCTTGCACTGTGAACATGAGAACAATTTTTGACCAATGTGAGTAACCTCGCAGTTCCCGTATGTTACTTCTAGCGGTCCAAGCAACATTTTTTTTCCAGTCTCGGACTCCTAAACTTTATACACACGTAACATATGTAAAATATATTTTGATAATGTAGTAAATTAAACTTTTCCGTCCAACGGTCCGCAAAATCTTAAATATTTGCGATCTGGCCTTTCCCATATTACCTTTGTCTGTATTAGACCATTGGAATAGAGTATAAGTGAAAAATAAATCGATAAAAATATTTTACCTTGTGCATTTCATTTTTTCCTGCCACGCAATGTATGAATGGAAACAATATTATAAACAGCCCGAGTTGACGCATTGTTACATGATATTAAAATGTTATTATCAAATAGTATGATTTATATATAATGTTTATGAATTGATGAGCAACCGAATGTTTAGATTTTGGAATAATTATAAATTGATTTCAATTCAGAAATATTGTGATATATCGAGAACTTCTTAAAAAATACATATATTATAAATTCTTTCAAAAATGTTATTCCACTTATTTTATTTATCACAGCGACAAGGATAACCTGTGTGTTAATGATCCCTCCACATAATAACAATTGGCTATGGCTTCTCTGATTTAGTGGCGTCAAAGAATAGTTTTGCTACCATTGAACTTTTTTGTAATACTTTTAACTTGCAGGGCTATTTGATTTCCAGACCTTAAGCTGCGATTTCAAAGTTTTTTTTGACGTTCATGAACTGTTATAAAACGGTGCTTGAGGAAAAACTAGGGACAAATGTATGTATTCTCAAAAACGAGGTCATGAAAATGTTGCCTCCGAAAAACCGCATTAAATACAACAATGCCACTCCGACACATCAACTGAATGCCAAAACTATTAAATCTTCATTCGGAACTATTATTTATTTAACGTGGATAAAAAATCCGTTTATTAATTGAATAATGAAAGTATCCGCCTCATTTTATTTAATTTACAAAAGTAAAAATAATGTGACACGTGCATATTATATGTAAACATATATCTATATTATCGTCAAATATGTGCTAAATAGCACCGACTTTTTTTTAGGTTTTGTCTTTTTTCTTTTGGAATATCTTCTCTATATAATCTTTCGGCACAGATTTTGGTGCTAAGTATTATACGAGTAATTAACTGCGATGTGAGTCGTATTACTTCTTCCATGATGCCAAACCCTAAGCCCGTTTTCGCTACTATTATTTTTACACTCGGGCGTGTCGCCATCGGAGAATTTCCTTTGGGCAGTTAGTTCTTCGTCACTCAGTAAAGTTGCGCTTGTTATACTCGTAAATAAAAAAGATTAGTTATTTTATTGCAATGCGTGCTGAGGAGAACCCTGAATTTTATTATTTTGTCCCCCATAACAGCGTAGTGGGAGGTGACAATAGGATTTGTGAGATGGTCCATCGACAATATAATTTTATCTTTTAAATTTATAAATTAGTTCATTAAAAAACTGTCATATTATAGTATGTCTTTATGTATACTTTTTTTAAGTAACGAGTATAGGACATGCATGCTTAAGATGTATTTTGTATTTTTTGTGTAAAAAATACAAATTTACATTTATTAAAATAACATTAAATATTTAAGACCGTTTAAATGTAAATTTTTATGGAAAATATTTACAATAATGCGAATACACGTAAAAAAATATATTCATCTAATGTATATTAGGTATAATTTACTAGACACGTTTTTATAAAAAATACATAACTCATTTTAACTTGACAAGCACACACTAATATCTTCCTTACGAAATTAGTTACAATCATATCCCGCTTAACGGAAGGGATAAGTTCCTGAAAACTTGCCCATTCTCATCATCATCATCATCAGCTCGTCTCCATCCAAAGTTGAGCATAGGCGTCCCCTCTCCTCCTCCATTCCTCTCTTTCCTGGGCACATCGTTTCCAGTTGCTCCCGGCCACTCTTCTAATGCAATCTGACCACAGGGTCTGAGGACGACCCACAATTCTTCTCCCCTGTTATGGGCGCCACTCTAGCACTCTCTGGGTTCATCTATCATCTGTTCATCTGGCAATGTGTCCCGCCTAGTTCCACTTCTGAATGGTGACTCTTTCGGCGACATCAGCTACTTTGGTCTGCTGCCTTATCCATTCATTGGTTCTCCTATCCCTCAGAGAGATATTTAACATTCTTCTCTCCATGGCCCTCTGCGTCACCATGAGCTTGTGCTCAGCTGTTTATTCAGCACCGATGTTTCCAGCCCATATGTTAGTACAGGAAGGACACAGGAGTCGAATACGGATTTTTTAAGATGTCTTACGTATTTTGGAGATTTTAGAAGAAAATACAGCTTTCCAAATGCAGCCCAGGCTTGGACTCGTCTTCTCTCAATTTCAGCATCTTGATTCTCCTTACCCAGTCTTATTGTATGCCCCAGATATACATAAGAAGATACCTTCTCTATTGTCTTTATACTTTCTAAGATACCTTCTCTATTCCTTTGACAGTGACAGGTGTTGTCTGACCTGTGTTGCTCACGATCTTTGTTTTGCTGTAATTTATTTTCAGGCCCATTTGTGATGAATCCCTACTAATGTCATTGAGCATTTCAGCAATGTCATTTTTGTCGTTAGAAAGGAGTACAATATCATCTGCAAACCGCGTCACTCAAATGATCGCGTTCTACAGCTTCAGAACTGCTTCGTTCTTAACAGAATGAACGCGACAGACTGAGAGTGGCTGAAAGACGTCAAAAATATTGTATACCCACAAGCGTTGTGAAATTAAACATATTAGAAACGTGTGCTTTCTCTTTTCTTTCTTTTCCATTTAACCAGACTGAGTCACAGCAACGCGTGGCCGGGTACAGCTAGTATATTAATATAAGTTTTACATGATTCACAACAAACAGTTTTGATCAGATGCTATAAAAAGATCTGGGCTCGTCTTGTACGACCCCTTCGATCTGAAATCACTGAAAACCAATGTTAAGAGAATACACCACCATATACATTTTTCAACCCACATTCTACAAAAAATAGATAAGAAAATATAACATTAAAATATTTATTCAAAAAAACAACCAAGGCATTTAGAGATACTTCTTATTAAATATCACTCGTACCTGTTAACTAAATGGATGTTTTTAAAAATAGAAAACTTTTTAATAGTGAACCACGGATTGAACAAACTCAATAAAATGTTATGCGGTGCAAACCTATAGTAATCTTCAGATATTTTCAATTAAATCATGTGAATGGTTGAATTAAAATAGGCACTAAGTACCAAAAAAAAAACAAAAAAAATAAGTATGCAGTTTCGTTCTATATGTCATATATAATGAACCTGTATACTTAGTTTTTTTTTGGTACTTAGTGCCTATTTTAATTCAACCATTCATGTGTCTGCAACGTCAGAACACGTTGTCAAAAATATTCTATTTCTCATACTCTTCTCTCTTTCAAAATTTAATTGATTTGGCAGTGTCACATTTTTCTAGGTCTTTACACACATCTCGTATACCGACTTGAATAACGCTCAATTAAAAAAAAAATATCATTGAGCTATATTTTTTTAGCATTTGCTAAACCATCTCTGGGTTCTTTTTTAATCTTAACCAATATGTCTACTTAATAATACATCTACTTTGGATCTGCATTTTTCCTAATGTCTTTCTTGATTTACTCTATTGATGATCTCTTTTATTTATCAACGTTCGTTTTCTCTAGTAATATTTTATTTGACGATCTTTGTCTACCTCACAAGTATTAAGATATATGGGTGGCAAATGGAGCATTAGGAAGCACTTCAAGACAATCCTTTTTGGGAAATTTCATCAAAATTTATGATTATATAATAATATGAATTCTCCACACATACATCACACTCCACCTTAAGCCAAATGTGTTACTATCCCATATAGGAAGACCTGTAAAAGTCTCTTTGTAGTTCGCCTTCACTAAGTAAGTTTTCTGCGGTTTTCTTACCAACTACGTTTAAGTAAACATATGCAGATGCGGGGAGGCACCTAATCTAATATCTGTAGAAACATAATTTCTTGTAATACGATATTGCTTTTTAATATTTTAAATGTCAATAATAGTGAGTTCGAATCCCAAGTTAGAGCGCCTATGGGAAGAGTTAGTTCTCTAAACGGCGCTACATAAATTGCATTTTTATTATTATCTCTTTGACTTTAATGCTATTATAAATTATGTTCTACATGTCCAACTACACGCACTTATTTCTACTGCACTTATATTGCTTTCATCGCTCTGTTGCTATGCCTAAAATTATATCACATTAATGTTTTTTTTCTAAAGCCATATATGTTAGCAAAATCTAACGGATTCTTTGCGGTGAGACAATTTCTTTGATATAACCAGAAATATGTTCAGATACAAAGAGACCAACCAGCAAACCACGGATCCATTTTATTCACTCCATTAAGAATCGCATCAGAAGTCTGGTGTTATATATGTATCTTAACAACAAGGTCATGCATATCTCTTGGATAATCTAAGACTAAGACCAAGTTATAATTGTGAACATTACAACTTGTGTGTCTGGAAAAGCCTCATGAATTGTAAATTAATATATTTTTAGGAACGGGTTGTTCCTTAACGAAGAGATGAGGATGATCGTTTGGTTTAATAAAACTCGTTTTAAATCGGAATATGCAAAGACATATTTTATTGATAAACGTCGGTATTTATAATATTTGAAATGTGCGTGAGACGGAGCAAGATATATGTTGCTGTCTCGTCTCCGCCTCACAATATATTTATTATCATCGCGTAGGGTATTTATTGTTTTGACTGACAGTGCGGAAGATATGTCGCTGTCTCGTTTCTCCGCTAATAGTGAGTTCAATGACCGACCGGGCGACCCTTGCCCAGTGCTTGTCTCGCATTGTAAGGAATGCGAGTTCAATGACCGGGCAGGCCAAGGGTCGCCTCAATGGGTTCAGTGACCGCACGGATAATCACTACACATTCATTGACAAAAACTTTGCACTAGACCAGGGGTCGGCAGTTAATTAAGTGAGAAGAGCCAAATTGTCATGGAAACAGGATAACAAAGGTACCGTACCAGGGAGCCGCACATGTGTAATATACCAATGTACTTATGGTATATGGATATGGATTTTTAGGGAAAAAAAATTCGAGATTTTTTATTTAAAAAAATAATTCGAACGGCGTCCATGCATCGCTTTTGATAGCATTACTATATCTGGCAAATAGCTACTTATTTTTAATTGAATACATTATTGTACATTTTCATCCCTTATTCTGCTTCTAAGTTTATTTTTTATTTGGTTAATAGTTGAGAATGTTTTTTCGCATATATGATATATGTAGAGCCAAATATTGTGAGAATAGCAAAAGCGAGTTTTTTTAACGCGCCATATGTTTCAGGCAAACTAATCCATGTATCAAATATTATTGTTTCTATTTTAGGCAGTTGTTTTACACCTGTCCACTTGTGCTGAGAAATCAAATTGGATTTATCTTTTTCGAGTTCTTTCAAGCGGCTGGTCAGATCTGTGGATTTGTTGCTCCACAGTTCCTTGCTTTTTAAATATATTAACTGCATCTGGAGTGAACACGCATTTGTGTCGAACGGTGTTAAGTTAAGTTAATTGACATTTATTTTGAGAGGACGTACGATAAAAACTAATGTAGTCTTATTTGCTCTGAATTGTAGCAAACATTCACCAAAACTGTTCTTCATTTTTCCTAATACGCTGCTGAAATAAATCGCATCGAAACAAGTGCTTTTTTCGTCATGATACTGTCTTAAATTCTTGAAGTGAAGTAATTCACATCTCTCTATATCTTCGGTAATAACTTGTAATTTATTTTCAAAGCACTCTACTTCTTCCAAGAATGTACCATATATGCGATGCTTCCTTTCCCTTGCATTAATATATTCAAATCATTAAGATGTGAAGTAATGTCGACCATAAAATGTAATTTTTGTAGCTATGTGTCTTCTTCCAATTCTTGATGTGTGATGTGTTTTTCGCGTAGAAACAATTTTATTTCTTCTAAACATGAAGCAAAGCATTTCAGTACGTTACCTCTGGAAAGCCAGCAAACCTTATTGTGCAGAAGTAAATCTAGGTACTCGCTATCCATTTTGTCTGAGAATACCTTAAATTGGCGATGATAGAGTGGTTTGGCCAAGATGCTGTTAGTTACTTTGATACATTACCGTAACCATTTCTTCGGGAAATGTTTGGGCGCCAAGCGCTTCTTGATGTAACATATTACGCAGTGGAACGTGAGAATTTCGTGGTCAATTTTTCTCCTTAAAATTAAAACTTCTCCTTTGTTTACGCCTGTCATACTTTTACCTCCATCAGTAGCAATGGAAATTATTTTATTTAGGTCAATTTCAGTGTTTTCTAGATATGTTTATATAGCATTCACAATATCTTCTCCGCGTGTTTGTCCCTTGAGCGACAGCAGTCCAAGAACTTCTTCTTTGGGACACAAAAAGAGGGTTGGTTTCTTGTGCTGTATCACCAATATCACACGACTCATCAGTTGCATTTGATATTGCGGAAGCCAGCTTAATATCTTCGACTTGCTGGTCTGTTACATTCGAAGACATTTAGGCAATTCTGTCTGGCACTGTTTTCGCAGATAAAGGCAATTTTTTATTCTTTTCGTGATTGCTTCTTTATTTTTAAAGTCGCAAAAGTCACGGTGGCTAATAATAACAAACTCATTCTTACAATAGTTCACAGTAATCTGTTCCTTTATCCTCCGTGACTTCAAATTTGTCGAACAATCAGTAAGTCAATGGTGAGCCATTATGTGCTTTTAAATTGTAAATAAAATACTAAAAAATATAACCAATTGTTTATTTATTTAATAAATTGGATTGTATTTACGAATAAAACAATATATTTGTTCTGCCCTTCACAGTTCCAGTGTAATTGAAACGTTTTCTCATCACACACGATGACATTTTTTGGCGTAGCGTCACGTCCGATCACGAAGAAAGTCCGTTTGAGAATTAGTGATGGGTAAAACTACATTTTGGCATAAACACTTCACCCTTATTTGTAGTATAAATAAAGGTGAAATCTTCATTCCGAAATATAGTTTTACCCATCACTATTGAGAATGAATGCAAGTACTGAAGCAAGTATATTTCCAGATTTACAAAGTGAGAATGAATGCAAGTACTGAGAATGAATGCAAGCAATTACCGAAGTTTTGAGTTGCCACGATTTCACGCAGTGCATTCTTCCAGTACTCACGTATGGCTGCTAGACATGGACGTTCACAGTAAAGAACACATAAAAGCTCCAGACCGCACAAAGGGGCGTGGAGAGATGCATGTTGGGATATACTAAAAGAGACCGTGAACGAAACACCTAGATTCACAATATAACAAAGGTATTCGTAGAAGACGTTATAAATGTGTGCAAAAGAATGAAGTGGCAATGGGCCGGAAACGTAGCCAGAATGTCAGACTCCCGATGGACATCCGAAATAATCCAATGGTACCCAAGAGGCATAAAGAGGACCAGAAGAAGACCGAAGGTACGCTGGATAGATGAAATCAGGAAGCATGGCCGCATCACATGGCATCACGGCAAAAAACTGAACTACTTGGAGTCAAACACTAGCAAAAACACGTTGTAAAATATGAAGAATCAAAAATATTTTTTAAAGGTGAAATAAAACAGATTTGCATAAATATAATTCGTATTTGTTTACAAAACTATAAAAATGGTTATAGTTTTTCATAGTTAAGACAGATTGAACAAATGCAACGCATTAATATTTCTCTCTATGAATAATCTTCTGACCATCTGAATTCTTAAGAGTATGGATAATGTTCAAATAATATGTATTTGATTATAAAGTATTATATTATGTTGCATAAATCTAATAATTATTATTTGGATTTTTACAGCTTGAACAGCTCTTTAATATATGTAACATTTTAATGTCTCTGTTTTTTCTTTATATCAATATTATTTTGAACCTTAAAGAAAACGTCGTAATGAACAATAAGAAATTTTTTGGCTGTGTTGAACAATTTCACTTCGAATTTCCATCTTGATGCTGGGAATCCATCCGGAAAGAAATTTTCATTCAAATAAAATTTTTTGATACAATACTTGCCAACCTGAAAACAAAATATATAAGTTAAAAACTATAAATGAAGTGAACATTGTGGACCGATTGTTAGTAATCATTGCACCTTTTTAAGTAAGGAGATTCTATTTAAATTTATAAAAATATTTTTTGGTTGATCAAGAATATAAAAAAACGAATGAAATACTATGGAAATATATGTAAGTATTGGGTTGATGCAAAAGTAATGATCGTTTTTTACATATACAATTAAACATTTTTTTTTTAGATTTGTAATATTTATTTAATCAATTATATAATTTCCATCAGTTCTTATAACCTTCTCCCGTCTTTCTATCAACTTATTAATACCATTAGTGTAAAATTCCGTGGATTTTGATGCGAAAAATGTAGTAAGGGATGTTTTTACCTGCTCTATTGTATCAAATTTTTTATCATTTAAAATTTTTTTGCAGTGATCGTAATAAATGAAAATCGGAAGGAGCAAGATCTGGACAATACGGTGGATGCTTGATAACATCCCAATTCAACTCATTTAGCTTGTATTGGGTCATCAAAGCCACATGTGGTCACGCGTTGTCGGGATGAAACACTAGCCCTTTTCTGTTTACCAATTCTGGTCTATCCTTTTGAAGGGCGATGTTCAATTTGGATAATTGCTGACAATATCGTTCTGTTGTAATTGTCTGATTGCGTTCCAATAGTTCAAAATACACAATACCCTTACAATTCCACCAAACACAAAGCATTACTTTTTTTTATGGATTTCGGCCTTCGAAGTTGTTAATGGGGCTTGTCCAGGTATAGCCCAATGTCTTTTTCTTGTCACGTTGTTGTACACGACCCATTTCTCATCTCCTGTTACCAAACGATGCAAAAAAGGTTCATGTTTTTGTCTCGCACTCAAAGCAAAGCACGTTGAAACATGATCCAATAAATTGGCAGCCGACAATTGATGAGGTATCCAAACGTTGTACCGCGAAACCATCCCCATACGCTTCAAATGTCTTAATACGGTTGTTTGGTTGACTCCCATCATCGACGCGATCTCCCTGGTGGTTAGACGTGGATTTGTGTCAATTATGACTTTTAACTTGTTGTCATCAGACTCCAATGGCCGCCCGGTACGTGGTTTATCAAATAGTGAAAAATCCTCAGATCGGAATTTTGTAAACCATATTCGTACCTGTCGAACTTTGATGACATCTGCTCCATACACGTCGCAAATGTTTTTGGTTGCCACACTCGCGGTATTGTCTTTACGGAATTCATAAAGTAAACAATGACGTAAATGCACTTTATCGACCGACATTTTGAAAAAATACAAGGGCTTTTCACTGTACTCTGGCCAGGCCAAAACTGAATAGAAAGTAGAGGGAAAGCATCCTTTATACAATGGAATCATTTAAAAGAAGATACTATTCATCATTTCTTACCTGGAATTTTTTTACCTGGGATCATAAAAAACGATCATTACTTTTGCATCAACCCAATATAAAGAATTCTTTAAATGTAACGAGTTATCAAAATACTGGGTCTACTGCTCGACCGAGAAATGAATATTCGCCGAGTGGTTGTGTACACGTGACAAGCGATCGGCTGAGTACTGATTTAAATGAGTTTTACTAACATTGAAAAAATACCTAAGCTTAACAATACAAGGTTTTAGGTTGATCAAATAAAAATAATTCATAACTATATGTAATATATCAAGCCAATAACATTGATGTAGCATGATAAATTTCTAATGTCTAAAAAAATTGTTCATCCTAGCCTAAAACAAGCAATATATATTTTTTAAACAATATCTCAAAGAAAGTTAAATTGAAGTTGAATTGTTTTGCAAGGACAGTTCAATTCGATGCGATACCTTTTATACACGCTCGAGAGTAAACTTGTCGCTTATCTTCGGCAAATATAGTAGTGAGAAGAGAGTGCTGCAGATTGAGAGAATCACCTAAACATATTGAGCCGGAGTCTATCCGTTTTTGTCAGCCCTCCACTTGCAATGTTAGCGATGAAATAAAATATACTGTTTATATACCTCAAGTTCAAGTTTAGTTTCCCTGGATCATTGATCCTGTAAATAAAGCTTATGGAAACCCTTTCACTCGAGAAGAAGAACTTAAGTGACAGGGTTCATCTTTTTTTTTCTCGCAAATCGAAGTTAACACAATTATAACTAGTAATCGTTAAAAAGGAACAATATTTTGATGAATGATAAAATGCTGGTAACGATATAATGGTTTAATTATTACTGAACTTAAAGTGAAGCAGTAATATTTGAAAATTATGAAAATCAGTAATTGTATTGTAGAAGTATCATATATTATACTGTCACATAATTGAGTATAATGGGTTATTTTGCCAAACTATGCATCTGCACGGGCGAATTTTACTCGGTCTAGTACTCGGTACGTGTAAACAAGGGATAAATCGCACCGTATTCATAAGAGCATTCAGTTGCACTATATATTATAGTATGCACGTGGCTAGTATTTTCAAACATTCTATATTTTAATTTTACTTATTTACGACTAGTCAAAGAAATAAGTAGATTATAACTGGAATAAAAGACTGGAGGGCCGTATTATTAAGGAATATTTCATCCTCTTTTTTAAGATTCGGCATGTAAGTGTAGAATTGACGAGTAAACTATTGAAAATACTTCCTTCGGCTCTCCTCGGCCTGATCATTAAAACTGGATAAAATATGCTACCATCCCATGTCCTACGAATTTTACAAGCCTGCTTGCTATGTATTCAAAATCTACAAAAAATTGGAGAAAGTGTCATAATTCAAACAATCGTCGTCGTTGTCGGGCCGAAGATCCTCTCGTCACTACAAGGTCAATTCAATGGGAAATCGAAACCGTGTCGTGGAGTTTTCGTTTCTTTTTTCCTCCTCTTGAAGGGAATGCGCTGTTGCACACCAGCAAACCCACCTACCACATTGGTGAACTGGATCCAATGGCACACCTGATATAGGTCAATCGGAGCACACCGGCATGCTTTCCCCCCCTTTTTTCAAAGAATAGATATGATCGAAGTCAAAGGTATTATTTTATCTGCTTGTGTCATTCGAGCGGAGTGGCACAGTGCAGAGTTCGAACCGGTGACCTTCCGCATGGAAGTCCAGTGCATTACGGCGCGGCCATGCACCTCTTTAAACAATAAATATCATTGCATATATCATCATGTTGTGGGTGGATTTCTTGACGGCTTGAATTGGTTGATTTGTTACTTTCGTTTTTATATTTAGATAACATTGTCATATGCCATGGAAATGTTAAAAAACCTGACGGAGAAATCAATTAATTAAAGTTAAAAAAATTTTTTGGTAAAATTAACTAAATTTAATAAAATATTCTTGGTTCTACTGTCAAATAATTTGAATAATTCTAGTATCACTTTAGCTCTAAGTAATCCATGTTTATAAAAAGAGCTAATTCAACAAAATATCGTTTCTATAAAATATATAAAAATGTATAATCAGATGTGGGAATATAAAGATTTTCTGTTAATCTGGAAATATTACCATTGGACACTTTGAAGGAAAGTTTACAAAGGCCCGAGTCATCTTTATGAGAAAACGATCATTTTCGAGAGCATCGCATAACCTTAGGTCGAATGCTATGAAGCTTTCTCTGTACTGGTTGTTTCGTTCTTCGTAGGATTTCAAACTCACCTAAAAGAAATAAAAAGCAATTCTTAATATTCTTTGAACGATAAAAACATGATTTGTTTAATATATGTCATAACCCTCTTAAATAGTAAAGCATTTAAATAAATACATTTGTATGAGAATATTAAAAATACTTTAGAGAATTATAGTTTGATTACTATGCCACCTGTGTCTGAAATGTACATGTGACAATTTTCCTTAAAAAATTGAGGACATTTTCAAAATAATACACTCTAACTAAGGTGACAACGCGGTTCACAACTCACTGCGCCGTGTTTCTGGTGATGAAGAACACAGAAGGGCGTTGTTAATTGTGGGTAAATATAATATTTGGAGAGGATTGGAATAAACTATGAATGAACTGTGTGAGTCCATGATTTTAACATTAGGAAAAATCTCAAAAAAAAACATTAAATTGGCATCCTAATGATTCTTTTGACTGCGTGTATGATTTTCTAAATTGTTTTTCTTATCTTGTTAATAAAAACAAAGATCCTGTCTAGGTAAGTTCATAACTACCTCAAACTATTGATTCCCTTTGAAGTTGATACTAAGAACCGATGTATTTTAAGTAGGTCTTCGTTGCAATGTAAAATAATCAGAATTAAAAAAAAACTACTCACAGCGACATTGTTAAGCCATGGATACAGGATAGTTATATTCGCATTTATAAAATACGGCGATGTCTTATTCACTTTTAAAAATGTATAATCATCAATGGTGACGTATTTTTCATTTATTACGTGTATTACATGCCTTTCCATAGACGTTTTGAAGTTCTGTAAAAAACGGAAAAATATTATTCATTTATAAATCGTTCAAACAATTTTGCCGAACCTTTTATATGTACACGTATGCATAATACTCGTACTTGCATATTGACACATGTTGATTGATTGCATTCTTATTCTGATTAACATTCTGAATTTAGATCAATCATATTTACGTAAACACGTTTTTCAGAAAGTATCCAATAAGATAAAGTAACACGAGCAATGGATGCCTAGTTTGTCCAGTTTTAAATTAAATAAGAGTTTTTCCCTAAATGTAAACTAAATAAGAACTGTTTACATACAGATAACTATCGTACGCTTACATACAGATAACTAATACGTTTACAGAATTTCAAAGAGATTATTAAAAGCACCCTAAAAGGAAAACTGAAATATTTGGGATTTCTCATAGATGAGTCCGCATCTTATACCTTATGTGGCAGGGAAAAATCAGGACGTAGCATTGAAAGCATTTCATGGTTAGGGAGACAGCGAGACGAAAGGCATTGCGTATAACATAACGCCTGTATTATAAAACCACACATCCAAATAAATATATCAACCTTAAAACCTCCACCCCTAGCAGCCATGGTCCCCGATTCTATACATTTTTTGAGTCCTTCTAAATTGAAATGAATTTATTTATAAAAATGAAAAAAATAATAAGGACCGTGAAAGCTTTGACCAAGTTGATTTATTTGCTAATATAAAAGCTGAAGATTTCAAACCGTTTTAGAAACTTATCGGGGACATTGAAACCTGTTTTTAGTTAATTTCAAAGTATATTTCTTTAATATGCCGAATATCATACAAAATTTGAGATAAAATATTAAAACAATGTCAGTAATTAACGTACCTTTGATTGGACAGCATTAATGCTCAGTAATAATAGTAAAAAGCACACTGTGTGCATTTTATAGATTAACATGTCTCAAAGCTTTCGTGCAATGATCGTGAAATATGTTTCCATTATTTAATACTATGTACAATTGATTTCTTTCTTGTTTTAATTATTTTAAAACAACAAAAAGTACCTTAGATATATGTCCGAATTTCCGTATTAAATAACACTTAGTGAGTTGTTAAAATGACAGATCCTCAACCTTTTATGAAAAAGCAATTTTTTTAATATTGTCTAAATTTTTTGACCATGACGACATGTGTTTGTAATTTGTTAAAAATATATATAAATTTGCACAATATTTATAAAAAAGTTTTAAAAAGTCAAGTTTAACAGCTCTGAAAAATAGTCGCAAGCTTGCCTCTTTTTTTAAACAAAATCTTTTCTCATGGATCCCACCAGAGAGCAAATAAATTCTATAAGTTAATTACCTCAATTTATAACTTAACTGTTATTATATAGTCTCTTACGTTTATGTTAAACTGATCTTTACTTGTTGTCTATTGAGTATTTAAATAAGCTGAAGCTATTACACCTTTGATTTTGATCGTTTTTTGTTAATTTGGACGTATTGGAACAAAAATGTAACCATCTTCCAGCCAAACTGAAATATTTTAATATGCACATTCCAATTAGGAAATCTTCCTTTGGATGGATTTTTGAGATTGGTTACAGCAATGTGTGACTTATTTTAAGAAGAAATGTTGATGATTTCCTATGTTTATTTTATTTCATTGATTATATTTTCTTAATAATATTACATATATAACATACACACCATCACGCCACTTGCTTGTTAGACAAATTAGACAAAGGACAGAGCGCCATATTTTCTTATCTCGACACACATCCTTAGCCTCTTCTACATTCATGCATTTTCTCATACAATTTCTACGATTTCCTACATTACCTTCTTTCAGAATATCATTAACTTAATCCAAACTTACTTTATTGGTCTTTCTCTCACACGCCTTACACTCACATTTGAATTATATGTACCTGTTCTGTAAATCTGTATTATTTCCTTCGCTCCACTTGCCCAACCCAGCTCATCTTCTTCGTCTTTATCTTACTTTAACACGTCAGCCTTAAGTTCACATTCATCCCTCATCGCTTCAGTATGTTTTCTGTCATACATTTTCCGTGTATTCTTCACAATGCACGGATTTCTACAGCATTTATTCGAATCATCTCATTTTTTTCTATGTTAATAATTTTAATAAATTAATTTAAAAAAAGGAAAGTTATGAGAAGTTTTCTCTTATGGTAAAATAAAGATTTATTTTTGAAATATAAATAATTTTTAATGAAAATAATACACAGTTTAACGAAGACTGAAAACCGAAATTAATGAATTTATTTTGTGATTAAATAAATATAAAATAAAAATACAATAGACTAATACCACTTGTTGTCTGTTGATCATTTGATAGCTTCGTTAACATTAAATATAGTTTAATTTGGATTTACATTTTTTGTCCTAATTTGTGTCTAAGTGGTGGAACTTTGTCGTCCACAATATGGTTTTGAGGGTGATTACCGATGATGACCAAATAAATGGGTTTGATTATATCTATAACCTGTTATTTTTTTACCATTTAATAATATTTTTAAAATCCAATAAGACTCCCTTCATTCCGCTGAATCAATTAATATAAATACTGTATTTATTTATTAAAGCTTCCGTTAGATTCCGGGTCCAGAAGGATACGACTTCTCCGTTTTCAGGCATTCTGTAAGATGCAGGTATTTGCAAATAAGATTTTAGGGTGAGCTTGCTTTAGAACTCTTCGGTCCTCACGGCTATAGGTTTAATATCCAAATGCCTCGAAGAATATGACTTCTACGCTTCCATGCAGTCTATAAGAGGCAGGTATTCTCAAAAATATTTTAGGATGAGCCTACCCAAGGATTTTCATCGATCCTCAAAGCTATTGGTTCAATAGCCCTTAAAATAATAATTAAAGCGGTCTTAGAGCGCTTCGTAACCCGTTCGGTCACCGATGGCACATAAAGAGATGATGATGGGAACCAACATGTTAGGGAATCAACCTTGATGGAGGCGTTTCAATATATCCCTATGATCCTGACGGGACGCAAAGGAATGATTAAGATAATGAGAGTTTTTAAAATATCGAATAATACATTTTTGATGTTTATAGTAT
This sequence comes from Odontocerum albicorne, assembly GCA_949825065.1. Taxonomy (NCBI): domain Eukaryota; kingdom Metazoa; phylum Arthropoda; class Insecta; order Trichoptera; family Odontoceridae; genus Odontocerum; species Odontocerum albicorne. Next base: position 18,886,979 of record OX463850.1, read on the forward strand.
TTGAAAAAATAAATAAGGAAAACTTCCTTTTTCGATTTCAGAAAACTTTTGCTGAAATGCTGCCAGAAGTGCACTTATATTGAAGAAAATTTGTGTAGCTTATTTATGATATTGTACATATAATACTTTTGTTTCTTTTCACATTTTCTACTTTTTTTTAAATGTTTCCATTGCAAGTCAAAATGATTTATTATTGGATACAGAGAAATAAAAAATATTTAAAAAATCGTGATGGTGTTAATTTTTTTTGCCATCGAATACTTGGCGGAAACGGTGCCTGTGTCGTTCGAGTGGAGTAGCACAGCGCGGGGTGCGAACCGACGATCTTCCGCACGGAAGTCCAGTGCGTTACCGCGTGACCATGCAACTCTAAATTAAATAAAGAAGAGCACTCTGAGATGGTTTGAGCATGTGGAATAAATAAATGAAGAGACACTAAGAAAACATGTACATAGTGACAATGTTAGTGAAATACGTGAGAGGGAGATCAAGGAAAGTATGGTAAGATCAAGTGAATGATATTTTGAAGGGTGGAAACGTTGAATGTCACAGAACTCGAAGGAGTTGTTGTATTTAAATGGTACAATGTATGTTAGCTTATTGCAACAATAAAAGCAATAATAAAAATCAATAGTTACCACTTCGTAAATTAAAAAGGTACAGAAAATCTAAAAAAAATATTTTAAATTGTCACAAAGAAACAGGCATTTACAAGTGTACAAAACTATATGTCACCAACGTGATACGGGATGTTCATAGACAGACAGTCCGTACTGCACCAAATCAGGTATCACTCTTTTGACATTAGTGTAAAAGATGAATACCATATAGCTGAGTACAACAAACCGAAAACCAAAGATTAATTATGGAATCAGACGACTGTAACTTCAAAAACCTTCTTCAGTGCGGGATAAAATATAAAAGTAGATGAAAAAAAATAATAATATAATCAATAAAAAAAGAAGCTCTTTAAAAGTCCTCAAGAGGTATGTGTGATTTTATCTCAAGGCTCAGATATTCAGAAGTGCCTTTATAGACATTCATTATATGTCAATAAAATAACCTTTAAAATGTTCGAAACTGCAGCGTACTCATTACCGATCCTATAGAGTCTAGATAAGGAAGGATTTGCAAGATTATTCGTTTTATAATTCTCACGTAGAAATGTGTCTTGTAGCCTGATCATTTTTGTTGGAATTCGAATGATAATCAATTTCAGTAGTTTCAGAAAATCGAACAATTAATTCATGACTTCAAAAAAGTACAATTAAGTCGGCCATTGTTCACCGATCAGAGAGGCTTATTAAATTAAGGTAAGGTAACAATAAATTAAAATTGATTTTCTTCATATTAAGATCAATTTAAAAATCGACGTGACCAAAATCTATGTTGGACTCTCTCCAATACACTGAAATAGATCGTATAATGAGAAGTTCACATATTAGAATTGTATTATTGTTTACTTCTCACAAAGACGATGTAAAGAAAGTTAATCGTGAGTGTTCCCTTAAACGGTTTTGAAATATTTAATAAATCCAAACATGTTAAACAATTACTAATAAGATTTGAAAAAGTCAAACAATTATGAAGTATAAAATTCAGATCTCCTATGTCCGAAACTACTTCCACCATATCACAAGGGTGTGGGTGGAAAAACATCTTATGTCCTCGCGGCTGGGTTTGCCCTCAATTGGTGGGGGTGTATCTCGACCGGATAAATGTTATTCGATGAGCCCAGACCTTTTGATAGCTTCTCTTTTAGATGTAATTTCTTCAACATTATCCTATATGTAATTTCAAAATATGTTTTTATACTAGTATGTACGAGTACATATTACGAGTATGTTACTATCGATTAACTTGCATCGATTTTTATAAAAAAATCAATCGAAAAATCAACATTTATGATATTTTTGATCTTGAAGATACTGGTTTTCTGGCATTTCTTAGAGTTCAAGTGCAATATATTACTCTGACACCATGAAAACAACTTATCGAGACTTGTTTGGATAACGCCATTGCATTGGATTGATTTTATTACCTTAATGACGTCCGCAAAACCTTAAAATTTGAGTCAAGCGAAACATGCAAATTTATTCTAAGGGTATGGATTCTGAAGTGACGTAGGATGTATGTCAAGGTAGAAAAGTCTTGTGATCTGTCCTCTGTGCCTACCCACCCTATCAGAGATGTAGCGCGATGGTTTATATATTATTTATTTTAAAATATGAAACAATCTGGTTCTTTACGATGTCAAACCTTTTTCCTATTTTTTTGAAACAATAATAAGGTGTACACATTTGATTACATAAATCAAGTTCACCAACAAAAACAACCTTACCAATGTGTGACGCCTGCTCAGCTCAGCCGGTGAAAGGTGAACAAATCCTCCTTGGTCTCAGGGTTCGTTGGATTCCTTTAACTCTGAGTAACTCTCTCTCTCAATTCTCTTATATCGGGACAAGGGGGCACAATTAAAAGATATATAATTTAAAAAAAAACAAACAATTTATTATATAAAGAGATTAATTAAAAAAAAAACTTGAATGTATGTCAAGAAAAAAAGTTTTAAGTTCGGTTCCCGAATCAATGGCTCAAAGACTGTGTTGTAAATTTTAGCAAGGGGGTTTAGAATAGCAAATTAGAATTTAAGTATAGCCAGGGTTTAACGTCCTGTCGAAATCCAGCATTAAAAAAAATGGAATAATATTCACCAAATTGTAGATGTCGTCCTGAAGCGTCTGTGATACAGCAGAGAAAGTCAGCGAATGAATCTGACAGTATTCCGTGCAAGCAGCGTTGAAGCAACGTCCGTACCGCACCGCGTGTCAAATGGAAGAGGACGCTGGAGAGGCATCTTCTCCCTAAGCAAGGAAATCCCGAGAGAGAGACGACACCTCTTCTCATCTCCCTCACCAATACGAGTGGTGCCATCGTGAACAAAAATTGTACTTCCAATGTTGTCATTGCAAGATCATTCCAGGAAAATGTACCTGGCTGTCACAGACCGCCATTAGTGTCTCGACCCAAAACCAGACCTTATTATCGAACCCTTTTACTTAAACAAACAATGACAATGGAATTCTTTACAATTCTGCACAGGATTTTGGATATTTTATTATTCAATCCCCAACCGTTAGGATTTTAAGATATCTTGCTATTATATTTTCAAGACAATAACTTTGTGTTACTAATAATTCCGGTGAGGGTCCGACGGTGAACCACCTCAGAGATTTTTATTGACCTAATTTTAGCGATAGTATTCATAAAATATTCTAAAAATATTTTGTTGACAAAGCAAGCGCATAGTCAGTCTTCGACCACGTACTTCATAAAACATGATATGTCGCGAATTTACAACCTCGAGGACGTGAAGTATGCACTTTATCAAATATAGTCCTCACAACGAATAAAATTTCATATGAATATCAAAAATAATTACTTGGAAATACAAGTGTTTTTGTTCGGTTACCATCAAGATCGTCCTGGTGGAAGACAAACTTTATGTTACGTAACGTTAGGCCATGGAAGTTATTGTTTAAAATTGTGGCTGGTTTGTTTTTCCGCTTTGTCTTTAGAAGTGGTATTTTTTTATGGAGGCCAAGGCCCGATATGAGCTGTAGAGCCATCGAAGAAGAAGAAGATTATTTTATGTATGTTACATGTGTAGAAGTGAGGTAAAATTCCTAATGCGTATTTAAAAATTCTCAAAAACTGTAGCGTTAATATTTTACAAAATATGAGCAACTTAAAGAAATTTTCTTAAGGGACAAATAAAAACATTCACAAATACTATGCGTATCCAGAAAGTAAGTGTACTGAGGCTCTCACGACCGGATGGATTTTATTTTCGACATGTTGGCTACATTTCCGTGTAGCCTGACCCTTCCCCTCCTCAACGAGACCGGTTCGAGGTCAGTACGTTGAGAAGTGTCGACTCGACAACACAGGTCGTAAAAAATGTCAATCCAATCTCCCGCCAAGTGCGAAATACGCGGCGTCATCCGTTATCTCGTTTGGAAGGGAAACCTCTGGTTGAGGTTTATAATGAGGTAAAAACTGCATATGGTGATAAAGCTATGAATAGTACGAATGTGTAAAAGTGGTGTCGCGAGTATGAAAACGATCACGTCACACCTCTTCACCCTCCGCCAAAAAGTTCAAAACCACAATTTCAGCCAAGAAAATCATGGCATCCGTGTTTTGGGACTGTCAAAGCATAATTTTAATTGAATATATGCTTCAAGGGGAGACCATCAACTCTGCAAGATACTGTGAGACCCTAAAAAAATGCGGAGGGCGATTCAGAACAAGAGGAAAGGCATGCTGACAAAGGGAGTCTGCCTGCTGCTCGACAATGCCAGACCACACACGGCCAACGCCACGAAGGAACTGCTCGCCTCGTTTAAATGGGATGTCCTGAACCATCCCGCGCATTCCCCTGACCTAGCACCTTCAGATTACTATCTCTTTACCTCCCTGAAGCTGCACATGGGTGGAAAAAGGTTTTCAACCGATGAGGATGTAAATGAGGAGGTGGAGAAGTGGACGGAGGGGTTGGCGGGAAACTACTTCGAGGAAGGCATCAAAAAGTTGATACCCCGCTTCACCACCTGCATTGAGAGGAATGGCGACTATGTCGAAAAATAGCTTACATATGTACTACGGTAACCACGTAATTATTTTGTTTAAATAAAAAAAATTGTAACCTACCAAAATTCAGTACACTTACTTTCTAGATATGCCTCGTACGTTTCATGTTTGACAAACTACACGATATATTTTTTAAATGTAAAATTATTTTATTAATGGTTTAAGACATTCATTTTATTTTATTTTAATGTATGACCTTATATCGACCATTTATAAGATTAATACTCAAATTATAATTTTGAGCACGCGTGAACATAAATACAACTTATCACAAAAATTATAAACATTTACATGAATCATACACAAAAAAATACCGAAAAGCAGTACCCAAATGCATACTGCCGACCACACAAAATGCATATCTGAGACAGGCAACAAAAGACCCTAACATAGAAAAAGAAAGAAACAACGGATTAAACTAATGTAATATTATACAAGGATATATCTCTTTATGATATTCGATTCTACAGTAATATTATGTTTCGACCATTTGAATTTTTATGAATTTGGATAAGGTTCAAATAACATGATTTTGGTTACAAACAATATTATATTGCATAAATTTAGTGTTTCGACGCAATTATTGTAGTGTTTGGACGAAGTTATATTGCATAAATTTAGTGTTTTACGCAACTGTTCTTTCATCTTCAAATTTATGTTAAATTTTATTGTTTCTTTATCTTATTAGTTTTAATTTTTTTAATATTATTTGGAACATTCACGAAAATGTCGTAATCAGCAAAAAGATTTTTTTTTTAACTGTGGTAAATACTTTGATTTCAAACTTCCATGTTAATTTTGGGAATCCATCGGGAAAGAAATGTTCATTTATATATAAATCCTTGACGTAATACTTGCCGACCTAAAAGCAAAATATATAAGTTAAATACATGTCTATGAATTTAACAATATTGACGAATCCTTATGAAGCATTGCATTTTTTTAGAAACGAGACACAAGATTAAATAAATCAAAATAAATACTTATTTTTCGAATAACATTAATTATGAAGAAACTCTTGACTGTGGATAAATTAAGTAAAAAGAATTTTGTACACGCGATGTGTGATATATTCGGTGTCCTTTTCATCCGAGTAATAATATTCGCCGAGTGAATGTGTACACGTGTTAAATTTCAATCAATTTAATAACATAAAAAAACGAGATAGTCTCAAGACGTGACTTTGAGGATATTCGAAATAAATAAGAATGAATCAATCCTGCATGTGATATATCAAGTAAATAAAGTTGGAATATCATGATTAATTTGTAATCTCTAAAACAAGACATTTCATAACAATATTACGTTTTTCTGCGCAAAACAATATTACGTTTTTTGTTATATTTGCCGTGGTATATGCATTCGTTCGAAATGAAAATGATGGTTTCGTGACTAAATTTAATTGGGAAACTCTGATGTATAATAATTATAGGTATAAAAAAATTAAAATACAATGTACAAAAAAATTAAAATACAATGTACAATAATTAAAGGTACAAAAAAATTGAAAATATAAAACAAAAAAATGTACATGTGGGCTGCATTTATTTATAGGACATGAACGATGACAAAACAAATAGATGCCTTCTCTCTGGAAATATATTACTTATAATTCGAAAGTATTTGATTTTGAATCAAGATTTTTTTTCGCAAGTGGCGCATTTTTTTCATGTGCTTCGTCAAAAAAAAAGAAATTTCGTTTTGTTATATAAAATATAAAAAGATTTCATGACTTAATTCAGATGGGAAACGCTGAAGTAAAAAAATTAAAAGCTGTTAATTTTGAAATATTTTTGTAAAATATTCGAAGGGTGAGTTAATTGCCAAATGGCAACCTATTTCAACCAATCAGACAAGAGTTATGCAGATAAGTGTTAATTACTGGGTGGAAGGTTATTCTCAAAAGGAAAACATAAAACTTAAATGTACAACATTTAAAAAAGTCATATAAAATATTTTTAAATGTCATTAAAGATTGGAGAAGTTAAATGAAAAATGATAAGAAAGATGAGTTATAGAGAAACACACTGTCATTGTAGAGATATGTAATACTTAGGTAATAGAGAAACACACTTAGTCATTGTAGAGATATGTAAAACTTAGGTATTTTTTTTAGTATCGATATTTTGTTGAATAAGTTTCGTTAAAGGTATTAATTTAATTTGTATATATTACCAATGGACATTTACTTGGAATATTTCCAAAAGTCCAAGCCATCTTGAGGAGCAAACGATCATTTTCGATTGAATCACACACTCTTATATCAAATGCTAAAATGCTTTCTTTGTATTGGTTGTTTCGTTCTTCGAAAGATTTAAAACTCCACTGAAATAAATTAAAAGTTATTCTTGTTATTCTTTCAACACAAAAATTAACATTTGTTTAAACCAGGTCTGGCCAACGCAAAGTGCCCCACGGACCGCATTTACGATCTTAAAATTTCCAAGTGCCGCACATAAATAAGAATAATTGAAAATTTCGTTCCAATATTTTTTTCGATATCTGGATTTACAACGAAATGCTTACTTTTTTTGTGTAAGGGATTCATTTTGGATGCAGAGGAACACAGAAGGTGTTCAATCAGTGTAAATCTAAAGAAAAAAAACGATACTTCAACTAGATATGGAGATAAAACGTCCATTGTATTTGTATGGTAATATAATGATTTAGAAATTTGAGTTATTAATTCGTAAATGAATTTGTATGGTAATAAATAAAAAAAACATAAATCGTCATATATGACCGCGGGCCGCATGTGGCACGCGGGCCGAGGACTGGCGAGTCCTGGTTTACATCGTGCATTAAATTACACATTAAAAAGAGTGACACATCTCAGCTATCAGCCAGTTCTACTCGTATATGAGAGAAAGGCTTTTGAGTATAATAGATAGATCATTGTAAAACAGAAGAAGGTTAAAAGTAAAATTAATGCTTTGGAGTTGCGTGCACTAAGAAAACAATGTGGAGTGTCAATGTAAGAAGTCATCATAAATGAATGCATGGATAAATCGGACGTTTTATGTAAAATGAAGACTTTTATAAAAATGTTTCAAGAATGATTTAATGACAGTTTTTTTATGTATTGTGTCATTTGGATAACTAGCATGAGATATATCAGCAAATAATTTGAAAAAATCAATTACTTTACATGTAGCCTCTTAAATCTCTGTCCTCGGTGACAGACTTGTGTGAAGGTCCTAGATTTACCTTTCGTGTGATCTCTACGTTGTGTTCTCTCGACACTCTCTCTTCCTTTCCAGGTGTTAAGCAAATGTCTTTTTTAAATTTCATGTTTTGTAGAAACTCTAGATATAATCAACCCATACGGGTGTTTTAAGCTTTATATGAAAGGTAATCGGATAGTTGGAAGATGTTATTGAGTTCCTCATTGAATCGGACTCCACAAACAATTTAATCCTGGAACTGTTTTGTCGTAGGAATTTTCTTTCGAATCTGTCCAGAATTTCGGTTGACTTGAAAAACATTGCCTTCGCTTAGTGAAATTAAAATGTCTCCACGTTTCAGATAATGATTTTGTGTACATTTATTTGTTTTAGTTTATCTCTTTGACTTCAATATAGAGACAACAAACTACAAATATTACAGTTGTGATAAAATTATTATATTGACTGCGGATATTTACTCTTTATATCAACAGGTTCCTAATTATTCTTCTTAATTAAATACGTTATCCCAGTTTATTTCACAACTACCTCAATGTTGAAATTATCCATTAAGTTAACACCTGGAATCAATACATTTCTAGTTCGTCTACTTTGAAGTGTAAAACCATATGTTAGATATTTGAAAACAAAAAAGTTACTTACAGTGACATTATTCCATTGGATCGGAGGAGTTATATTTAAATTTAAAAAATACGGCGAGGTCTTATTAACTTTTGAAAGAGAGTGATAATCTACGATTATGTATTTTCATGTGTAAATTTTATTATGTCTCTTTCTATATAAATTTTGAAATTCTGTAAAGATACGAAAAACACAGTGTCTCTTTATTATGCTTAACAGTGTTTACCGCTTGGTTTTTGTGGAGTATCATTTGATCTTCGAGTGTTTTGTTAGCAAAATCATCACTTGTTATTTTATACGTTCAGAGGTTAATGCAGGATCTTTATTTTCTTGCATTAAGTGATTTATTAATTGCATTTTTATTCAGATCCACGTTCTCCATTTCGATTCTCAACTAAGATACTCATAGTTGAGAAAATCCAAACATATTCAAGACAGTTGTAGAGGCAGTGATTTTTGCCAAAAAAATAATTAAATATTATAGTTTTTTCAATTTATATTATATTTCATAAATAAGTTAATAATATTCTTTAGAGATTATAAAACTATCAATATAAGAAAACTAAAAAAAATGGGATTAATTATAACAACAAGCACCTTATGATGCAAACATTTATGATTAATTATAAGTGCAAGCACCCTATGTTGCAAAACTTTGATATTACATACAAAAAACTATTATATAAAATGAATACGTTTACGGAATTCCAAAGATATTATTAAAAGCACCCTAAAACGGAAATTGAAATATTTGGGATTTCTCATAGATGATTAGACATCTTATACCTTATGACGTAGGGAAAAATCAGGACTAAGCAGGGAAAACATTTCATGGTAAAGGAGTCAGCGGGACGAAAGGCATTGCGTATAACATAACTCCTGTATTATAAAACTAACCTTAAAACCTCTACCCCTAGCAGCCCTGGTTCCCGATTCTATACATTTTTAGAGTACTTCTAAATTGGAATGTAACATTTTTATGCATAAATATAAAACAATCAATATAAGAAAACTGAAAAATTTGGGATTAAGTATAATAACAAGCACCTTATTTAGGATTAATGATAACTACAAGCACCTTATTTGGGATAAATTATAACTACAAGCACCTTATTTGGGATAAATTATAACTACAAGCACCTTACTTGGGATTAATTATAACTACAAGTACCATATTTGGGATTAAATATAACTACAGTCACCTTATTTGGGATTAATTATAACTACAAGCGCCTTATTTGGTATTATCTATAACTTCGAGCACTTTATTTGGGATTAATTATAACTACAAGCGTCTTATTTGGTATTATCTATAACTTCGAGCACTTTATTTGGGATTAATTATAACTACAATCACCTTATTTGGAATTTATTATATTATAACTAAAATAACCTTATTTGAGATTAATTATAGCTACAAGCACATTATTTGGGATTAATTATACGAGCACCTTATGATGCAAAGAAACCAGGAAGACACAGAATAATTAGGTGGAAAGTTAAAAAAATCTTAGAGAGAGATTCCACAAATCAACATTTTAAAGCAGTCGTAAATAAAGGAGGTACGTGTTTACTAACGGTCATTGAGCGAATACTGAATATAAAGAAGAAGAAAAGGATAAACTTGTATTTAAAAAAAAAGGCATTTCATAAACTTTTTTTGCCAAATGATCTATATCTGATTTTTTTTAACAATGTGTGAAAAGATCAAATGCAGTTTATTTGTGATTATTAAAATATAGAAAGCTTCCCTTCTTGGCATTTTTTCTTAACCAACCGGCAACACGTTAATAACCATGCAATATAAATCAACACACAGAAACATATTTGACACATCACACTGAAGCCGAGACGTCTCGTCTATTTGATTACACGTTTTTAAGCAAATAAAGTTATTTCGAAAAATCATTGTTCTCTTTCACGATGAAATGATGATTTATTTTTTTAATTAAAAACGTCAACATCCTATACAACATAACGTACCTTGGTGCCATCTGACTTAAAATGTAATGTTATAAAAATTGCAAACAAAGTTGGAAGTTTTAATGTTAGCATAGTGAATATCACTAACTGAATGGATAACGAAAAAAATGTTTATAAAGAAATAAAAATAAAATATTATTAATCAATCCAATCTATCATACATGCATCCGTGATTTGTTTAATTTATAAATTGATCAAAACAAAAAAAAAGGTTGTCAAAATAATTTTGTCATTTTTCAAAATACACCCGTATTGTTAACACATTCCATAATTATGACTCGACATTTCACAAAATAAGTATATTATCAATAACTGTGAATTATTTTGATCCATACCCATGTTTAAAGTAAATATATATGATAATTGAGGAAAAGCTTTACGAATCTGTTTTGATCAAATAAATATTGTGGGTCCAATAAACATCTACAATTTATCAGTTGGTTAGATAAGATTCCCCGTAAGAATAATGTCGTGGGTTTCAACTTTACCCGCAAAAAGTAAATAAGACAAAGTTAAATAGGCAACGTATGCCTAGTTTTAAATTAAATTATAGTTATACGTTAAATTTAGAACATTCGTGTAAAAAATGTATACTCAATTCCAAAGAGTTTATTAAAGCTATCAAATTACAAAATTTAAAGTATTTGAAATTAATCAAAGATGAAAAAAACATCTGACACCTCTCTGTGTAAAGGGAAAATATCTTGGATGTTTAATAACCATTTCTGATTTCAACATATGATGAAATAAGCTATGTTTAAATTATTCTAGGGATTGTATTTAATGTATCACACTTTTTCCATGTGAAATTTATGTGATATGCTAAAGGAAAAGAACAATAAATAGCATTTTGAGTTTTTTCTCGCCTTGTAAAAGGTTGATTCAATTTTGAAAGATAAGTTATTTAGAATGAAAATAACACAGACAGTTTAAGGATCCCTAGAAAATAATAAATTACTGATTTTAATGAACACACAGGTAGATGCCACTTGTAAGATTACCATTTATTAGCCTCGTGTGACGTTGAATGCAATTTCATATGAATATCAATGTTTCGTCTTCATTTGTGTACAAGTAGCAGAACATTTGTATTAAATTACAAATCGTCATAAAAAAAATCCTGTTTGTTTATATTATATTTCTAACCATTTGATTGTTTGGATATTAAGATGTGATTCCAAGATAAATCATCTCTAGTTTATTTCGAATCTCTGGGACGTTGGTTAAATACCTAAAATCCGTTATATACTCGTAACTGCTGCCATAGATCACTTCGGGACTTGTTCAGATACGGTTGAGCCAGGCTGTTGATCAACCTGGATGGAGGAGTTTTTTTATATCCCTTTCTTCTTGATGGAACCTAAAGGGATGATTATGATAAGAGTTTTTAAAATTTTCAAAGATATTTGAAAAAATAAACCTAAATATAGCTTATTCGGTCGATTTATATAAATATTTATAGTACGAGTACATATTGAAAAAAATTAGTTAATAAAATTTGAGGTTTCCGGAATAGACATAATAAAAGTATACCATTTAATTTCTTAAACGAGTTCTTGTTGGTTTAAATTATGGTTTGTTGTTTTTTTTCACTAGACGAGTATATTGAGAATCAACATGATATTTTTTTATGTATAAACTCACCTCAAAATTCTTTATGAGAGTGGTAAAATATATAAATAATCAAAAGGGATATTATTTGTATGTTAAATGAAACACCTGTCACACCTCTTTCCTATTTTAAAAAAACAATAAAGGGATTTTCAGATTTCAATACATAAATCAGTTATAACACATTACCATCATATGAGGTATGACACGCCCGTTCAGCTCCGCCGGTTTCTTAAAGAGGCAAGAACTCTTTAGATCTCTGGGGTTTGTTGGGTTCCTTTAACTCTGAATAACTCTCTCTCAACTCTCAGCGGGACAGGCGACACAATTAAACAAAGTATAATTTTTTAATGAAACAGTTTATTATATTATGGAAAAAAAAAAGAAAAAAATATAGAAAAAAAAACTTGACGAATGTCAAGAAAAAAAAGTTTAAAATTGGCTAGAAATACTGTGTTGTAATTAGCAAGGGAGATTTCAATAACAATTTGAATTTAATTTGATCGAGGGTTTAACGTGGGGACGAAATCCAACATTAAGATAAAAGGAATAATATTCACCGATAATTGTAATTGGAGTCCTGGAGTTCTGCGATATACGAGGAAAACTGGTCTGGCTGTCTTCCGTACAAACACTGTTTCTGGAGAGACGTCCTAACCGTGTCGTGTCTGGTGGCACAAGAGACCTCCTCGTGAAATTTATGGCCTTTTATAGCCACCTCGCGAGAAAGAGAAGCTTACATGTATTCATTCTCACTTAAAATAAGTTTCACATAGTAACCGTCATAGACATGATACTTTATTTTTAAAAGACAATTGAGATCGGTATTCTTTAGAATTCAGCAAAAGAGTATGTCGTCTAGACAGTATTTATTGCTTCCTTGAGCAATGGATTTTTATGACCTTGCTTTTGTCTTCTCACAAGAAGGACCGTGTCTGGTTTCTTAGCCGTTTACCGCTGGCCTTACAATTCCATACTTTACAATAGAAAATAACTACAAAGAAGAATTTATTATAGACCCTTTTTCCTAAACAAACAATGACCATGGAATTCATTACAATCCGGGATGTAGTTTTACAACCCGAGCCGACCACCTAAGTTGGCAGTGCAATATTCCATTTGTATAACCAAAACAAAGTTGAATTTATTATAGACCCTTTTTCCTAAACAAACAATGACCATGGAATTCTTTACAATTCGGTATATAGTCTTGTACTCCAAGGCGGTGACCACTTAAGAGAACCTTTTCTTTTATTGACTTAATCTTAGCGACAGTATTAAAAATATACTAAATTATTTTGTTTCCAGTTACTAGCCGAGACACATGTTTCAGGAAGCATGAAATGTCGGGAATTTAATATCGGGGATGTGAACTATGTAATTTATCAAATACAGTCCTGACACACCTTTCCACAAATATAACCTCTTCCTGTGAACTAAAAACGGATTTTTATTTAAAAAGGTTTTGCCTTTTTTAATAGTGAAGAAGCTCCAGGCGCTACTGTAGCTATGAGTACCAAACGTGATTTGTTTCAAAGCGCACTTGAGGCCATTAAGCTCTCCAAACGGCGCTGTATAAATTGTCCTTTAATTATTATTATAAGATAGGTTGATCAAATGCTCATGAGGTTTAATCCAACAACTATCTTCTGTACTTTTATGTGTTTGGGTTATGTTCGCTTATTATGATTTGAGTTAAAATAAAAGATATTTTTTTGTTGTATAAATTTAATTATAAGTTTTTAAACATAAAAAATAATTAATTTTCAATTTAAAAAAAAATTTTAATGCTTCTTTTTTTTCTTTGTTAAGATAATATTTTGAATTTTGATAAAAATATCGTAATCAAATAGAAGGAGTTTTTTACTTGTGGTGAATGCTTTGAATTCGAATTTCCATTTTGATATCGGGAATCCTTCCGGGAAAAAAATTTCATTCATATAAAAATCTTTGATATAATACTTGCCACTCTAAAAGAAAAATATACAAGTTAAAAGTATAGAATATTGACCAATTGTCAATAATATTACATATTATCGCAAAAGGTGACCACGAAACATTTAAAATATTTCTTTTTTCTACTCAAGAATATGAAAATCAAAATGCTTTCTATGATCATATAAGCAAGTGCTCGATCGAGTAACAAATATTCGACATTTTTGTTATAAAAATACAAGTGTTTAGTTTATTTAAAATATCGAATTAAAATAGCTCAATCTTGTATGTGATATATCAAGCAAATGAAATTTGTGTAGCATGGTTAATTTCTCATGTCTAAAAAATCGTTTCAACCCAACCTTCAAAACATTATGCTTTTCAAAACAATATTTCACTTCAAGATAAATTGAAGTTGGATATTTTAGCAAGTGCAATTCGATTCGATGGTACACCTTATACATCGCTTAGTAATTAACCTTTCACTAAATTTAGGCGTTTACACGACGAATTCGGCGGCAAGAAAAGTGTGCCGCAGGGTGAGAGTCACTCGATAAAGCAAATTTAACCGCGGTTTATCCGTTGTCCTTGGCCCTCCATTTGTAATGTTAGCGATGAAATTAAACGAGCTGTTTACATTCCTTAAATAATAACGTAGTCTCTGGATTACTGATCCTGCAAATAAAGGTTATAGAACGAAATTCATGGGAGAAAACGAACTCATCAGACAGGGTTCTTTATTTCATTACTTCATAAATGATGAGGACTAATGGTTATGAAGTGATATTACGTTGAAATTACATTTGAAGCATGATAAACAGTTAAGACAAGGATGAACGACAGAGTGATGGTGACTATAGGATGGTCTAATGGTTAATGAACTTAACATTGGGTGCGACGCATTCTACTTGAAATTATTACAATTAAAAGAAATCTACTTAATTCCATTACATTTAAAAAAAATTGGTTTACAGTTTATACCTATGGAGCAGACCAATTGGCAGGTGGTTATTTTTTTGCAAATTAAAAAAAAATTAAAAATCCGCTTGAAATATATAACTAGTAGACGTTTTGTGAATGAGATATGATAGGTTGACACACGATGTTTCCTTTAATACAAGTAATTTTTTATGCAATCCAACGAAATTCATGTTTGAACCTTTTAATAATGCTCGTTTTATTGGTTTGTATTTTTTTAAATGTTGTATCAATTCCTAGTTACTTTTACTTTGATAACCAATCTTAAAAAGCTTTAAAAAAAGTCGTACATGATTAATTTATCACCTTGAGTTTTGCCTTTTAGGCGTTTTTTAGTTAACTACCTGCCGGAAATACTAGAAATAAATATTTTTTACTGTATTTCACAAGAAAAAGCTGCAAATCAAAAATCAAGGAAATTTAAATGGACAAAGTGATAACTGTGTGTTTAATTGACATGACAACATCTCAGTACTTTAAAATAATAGCATTATATTATATGTTAGATGCTACTGCTTTATATGGTCACATCAGTGAGTAAAGGAATGGATTATCTATACTTGAAGTTATACCAAATTAAAACTAAGATAAGGATCAATTAAAACTATTTTAGGAATGGATTATCTATACCTGAAGTTATACCGAATCAAAACTAAGATAATCGTACCCGACAAATTAATTAATTAAATTATGCGTCTACACACGCGGAGTTTGGTACTCCGGATAGTACTTGGCACGTGCCAAGAAAGGTATGCTATGTGTCAATGTGTCAAATTCATGTGTCAAAATAATCACATGGCCTCAATATACTCGTACGTGTTCTTTTTGTCAAACATTTAGCAACTTTGCACTTCATGCTAAGTGGTGGCTAGCCGACGTGCTAAATGAATTAAAACAATAATTAAAGGTTCTGAATTTAAAACGAAATGCGGCTCTGGCGCCTATATTTGAAATTATTTAAAATCAAAGAATTATACATGATACTGCTATGTACGAGTATATTCACATAAATGAGTGAGGAAAAGAATTATCGATTATCTATTAAATTAAAGAAAATGAAAACTAGGCTCAACATGCAAGTTTTTAAACGATTCGTTTACTTCGGTGGAGTTTGGTATTTGGAAAAATACTTGGTAAGTGTAAACAAGGAATACGTTGTCTTCATTAGAGTATTTATATACCCACTACGACTCAATTTAAGTGTTTTATAACTTTTTGTCCTTTAGTTTTGCACGCTAAGTGGTGACGAGTCTACTTTCTAAGTGGATTCAAACAACAATGAAAGGTACTTTGCAGTATTATTGAAGAATATTTTTTCCTCAATTTTAATATTAAACGTGTGAGTTTGGCTAGACGAGGACACTATCGATAATGATCCTTTTTGCTCGTCTCTGTGTGAATGTTACGACTGGATGAACAATGCTGTTGTCCCACGTTCTTTGAACTTGGCTAGCCTTCTTACAATGTATCCTCAAAATATGTACAAATTTTTTTTTATATCTCACAAGTTGATCAGTTGACACGTACACCCATATAATATGATAAATTTACATATTGTTGATGGATCTCTTGTTTAAAAATTATATTAATATATTCATTTCTTTATTTTTATATCCATATAGACGGTGTGTCATTATTGAAGAACATGACCGGGAGACAACATTTAGAGATCAAATTATCAGCTATTTTGATCAAGCCATTGTTTCTGAAATAGGGGTCGTTAGCAATACTACCTTACACGATGAAATTAAAATAACTTCATCAAACAACTCTTGACCAGATTGAGTTTCTTTGGAAATCAGCATAATTTAAACCCGAAACCTTCGGTCGGATGGTAAGCATTTGACCAACTAGGTCATAAAAGAAGGCATAAAGTTAGTATTATTTGGTATTACATTTTCGTCATATACAGTACAACATGGCATGATCTAAAAGAGGCTTTAAGTGAAATCAGACTAGAAACCTGAGTGAAACATTCGATGATTTTTGAGGCTTAGTTGGTAAAACACCTGTTTTCGATTCCCCTTGGTACGCATTTTTTAGAAAGAGTATCAGTCTGGTTTTCTGACTTCATTAAGATATATCTGGTTTGTTGTTAGAGATTCCCAGTTGACAATAAACCCACCAGGTTTTATTGTTAAAAACGAAACAATAATTTAATTAAAAGTACTAATACGCCACTCCTAGGTTGCTAGACATACATCGTACCATCTCGGCTACAATGGTTGACTGATAAAACTATTTCAATCTTTAAATTTTCAAATTGGAATTTATATTCAAACTGAAAAAAAAAACTGATTTATTTTATGACAATAGCTACTCGTAAGTCTAAGGAAATATTTGTTCTTCTGTCAATTATTTTGATAAGTACCAGTATCATTTCAATTTAGATTAATCCATGTTTATTTTATTTCAAAGAAGCGATATTTTGTAAAATTAGCTCTGTTTGGAGAGTAGTTGGTTTATGAGGGTATTCAGTTAATCTGTAAATATTACCACTGGACACTTGGAAGGGATATTTCCAAAACTCCGAGACATCTTGAGTAGAAAACGATCATTTTCGATTGCATCGCAAATCCTTAGGTCGAATGCTAAGAAGCTTTCTTTGTACTGGTTGTTTCGTTCTTCGTACGACTTCAAACTCAACTAAAACAAATAAAGAAATTTCTGGTATTGTTTCACGGAAAAAAATAATTGTGTTTCAAACGACCTATCATAATCCCTCTAAAATAGTGACATGTTTCAAGAACAGTTAATATTATTTGAGAATCTGAAAAAAGCTTAAGATGATAATAGTTGTGTCATTATGACCTTTGCCTCTAAAAAAAATCGTGGTTCTCTCCCTTCCTTCCAGAAAGGCAACTAACCCAAATCCATAAAAAATGTGCCAACATTAAATTACCTGTTGTTTTTCTTAAATTATGTATTTATAAAATTTCTTCTCATATTTAAACAAATAAAATAAAGCCTGTAAGATGTTATGGATGGAGTCCTTCATTCAGTCCGACATTCCAAAAAATTCCCATTCTGGCCTAGTCCAGTCATAAGAATCTCCTCTCAAAATTGATATTTCAATCAACTTGACAAATTACGAGTATCTGCGCTAGGTAAAATCTGGATGTTACAGGTTCAGAAGATGATTTTGTGTCAATTATTTCAGCTCGACTTCAATATGAACAGAAAAATATAAAATAAGTGGACAGTAGCTAAAACATTATTATTTTGGCTGCAGATATTACTTCCTTCACATCAACAGTCTCCTTATTGTACATGTTAATAGTATAAAACACCTTCGTTAGGTAAGAAAACAGCTACGCATAAGTTGTAAATCTATGTTAAGTTGACACTTGAAACCAATGTTTTAGTTGTTTTTATTGTAGTGTAAAACTAACATTTGTGACAAAAGTAAGTTACTTACAGTGACATTGTTATTCCATGGCCACGGAACAGTTAAATTCATGTTTAAAAAATACGGCGATGACTTATTTACTTTTGAAAGAGAATGATAGTCTACGGTGATATATTTTTCATGAGAAAATTTTAATGTGGCTCTTTCTATATAAACTTTGAAGCTCTGTAAAAATATAAACAACATTTATTATTCATTATGAGTATAAATACTGTTTTCCGCGTGTTTTCTTGTAGAGTGTGAATATTTTTTTTGTTTTATCGACAAAATCATTAATATTTATTTTGCATATTTCTGCGTGTAAAGGTTGCTGCAGAATCTTTTGGGACATCAAATATTTACAATTTCCTAAAGAAATGTGTCGTTAATTATAATAAATACGCGTGATTTTCCTTGCACATTGAAAGTAATTGATTGATTGCATTTGATCAACATCCTCCATTTTGATCAATAAGGTACTCATAATTGAAAAAATACAATAAGTTTCAAGTAAGTATCCAAATATAATATACATAGTAATACAGCCAATGATTGCCTAGTTTGTTTTAGTTTTAAATTAAATAAGATTTTTTATCAAATTTATAAAACATGGAAATACGTGTCATAAAATGATATGTCAAATAGTTTATCAAATAATTATAATATATCAAATAAGAATATGTAACTCCTAAGAGATAGTTAAAAGCCTCAAAGAATGTTATGTTGATAAATGGGATTTATCAAATATGAGTAGCAAGGAAAATATCAGGAAGAAAATGACTTAGCAGGTGGAAAGCTTCATGGCTGAAGATCGTGAGAGAGTGGTTCGGCAAATCAACCTATTTAAAGCAGTCGCCAATAAAGTCTGGTTACCAAAGTACACCAATGTATGTTAGGTTACCAATGTCCAAGTATTTGGTTACCAATGTCCAAGTATTTGGTTACCAATGTCCATTGTGTGAATACTGCAAAAGAATGAGAATAAGAACAATAAACTTAAATTAAGAAAAGAGTAGTTTCTAACTTCCTTTGCCAAATTATCGTAATATGAGTTTGTTTTAAGCCGTGTGTCAAATATTGCAATCAAATTCAGTTTCTTTATAATGGAGTAAACATTATTAGTTTTCTTTTATAACCAACCACAAATATGATCGAAACTAAGACCTCCAATTTAAAGTTATGTGTTCTTTTCTTAGGTCACCACAGTCATTAAAAAAATAAATGTGCTTTTTAACGATGAAATGAATATGGAAAAAAATATCATAATAGTCAATACCTTAGCGCCACCGGAATCAAAAGGTAATATTATAAATATTGCAAAAAATGTTAAAATCTTTGAAGTTAACATTGTGAATATCAATCACATACTGAATTAAAAACAGAAAATATTTAAAAAGTTTGTACACAATAGTTAAAACAATTAGTCTGATGTATGTCAATAATTTGTTTAGTTTTCAAATGACTCCGAACAAAGGTTTAATCATTTGAATAATTTTCAAATTACACCCACATATTTAGCGTATCCTGTTATATAATAATTACACGATATTTTATAAAATTAGTATTTTATATATAATGTAATATAAATAAACATAATTATAATATAATATGAATTTGCCATATCCGTGTTTATAAAAAAACGTGTTCTATAACCGAGAAAAGTTGCGGGAAACTGCTTTGACCGACTGAAGACTGCAGGTCTAATAATTATAATTGTCGCAAGAAAAAGGTTGCGGCCTCAAATTTTACTGCCGAAGTATTCTTTTATTTTCACCGTTTTTTGGATGTTATCATTTAGAGTTTCCTCTACAACCCAGTTGATTATGTTTTTGAAAATCATTGTTCGATTCGCTTTATTTATCATATATTATACATGTCAATAATGTTTACAAATGAGTGATTTTAATAATTTTTCTCTACTCGTTCGATTTAGGAGTTGAACGGCACAGGCACAAATAATTATATCTTAGGTGGATGGCTGCTGCGCAATGCTCGGAGAATTCAGCTCACGTTCAGAGGCGTAGATTGGTGAAAAAGTAGCAGGATGAAGAGATTCGTCTTAGGTAGGTACTAGATAATCGCAAGTAAAACACAGTAGGCAGGGTGAACTGAGAAGTGATTTATATTGGTTTTGACCCTTCTTATGTACGGTCAATCGCTCATCGCAAGTGATTGTTTTCGCCGCTGCCTGCCGTCACTCCTCGCAAAATGTCACAATTTTCGGAAGTTTTGCGCAAGCAGAGGCCGGCTGGCTTGCGATATAGTCTCGCGTTGACCGTGTATAAGTCTCATTTCCGTTGCGGTCGCGACGCAGCGTGGACCTCAACAAACATAAATATTAATACAAAAATTGCCAAAAATACCAAATAAATACACATACAAATGTATACATATCAAACAAGAAAACAAATACACAATCGTTTTATGATGACGCATACGTCCGATAAAGGAGTGTATTTGTTGAACGACAGTGTATAATAGAACTCTGCATAAAAGCTAAATTATTATTTTTTAAGTTCATATTATATATTCATCTTATAAAATATATTATAAGTAAAAATCAAACGGAAAGCATGTTCTAAAAAAATCTGGTGATCAAAGGGAATTAAACCCACTCCCCATTGTCAACTTGGTAAAATCTGATGAGTTTATTGCTATTAATTATAAATTGGCCTTTTCTTCCGTACAAATTAGATAGTTAAATTCCAGTCACTTATACAACTCTTAAAAAATCGTCTTATTCATTTTCTTGTGTACATCACGAAATATAATAAAAAAGGATAAGAATAAATGTAATACTTTTAACTTGCGTATAAAAAATCTACCTGTTAAAAAAAAAACTGTCGAAGTTTGTCTATATGAATTACTCGAAGTTTGTTTATATAAATTACTCGAAGTTTGTCTATATGAATTACTCAAAGTTTGTATAATATATATGAATTACTCGAAGTTTGTCTATATGAATAACTCGAGGTTTGTCTATATGAATTACTTGAAGTTTGTCTATATGAATTACTCGAAGTTTGTCTATATGAATTACTCGAAGTTTGTCTATATGAATTACTCGAAGTTTGTCTATGTGAATTACTCGAAGTTTGTCTGTATGAATAACTCGAAGTATGTCTATACGAATTACTCGAAGTTTGTCTATATGAATTACTTCATTAGATTTTTTTTTGTTTACGCACATTTTGTTGTTTTTACTGTTTATTTTGTGATTTTATGGCATACTCGTATTTTTTATTGCTTTTCTGTACTGAAACTTTTTATTATTTCATATTTTTTATTCCTTTTTTGTTCCGAAATATTATTTTTAACCTTGATGAATATGAAGGGAAATACCAAAATAGGAAAAAAATCGTGGTATTAAACTTTGATTTTCAAATTTTCGTTTGCCTTGTACTAGTTCTTTTTTCTATCGTAAAACACTGCCTACATGTCTATGTCGAATTTTATTTGTAGTAAATATTTTTTTTTTATCAAATGGAAATATTAAGAATGACATCAAACGGTATCAAAATTCGTAAGTATTTGTGGGTTTACATTTTTATTTTTTTTCTGTCTTTTATTAGTTTTCCGTTTTTATCTTAGTCTACGTGTACAAGGGTGTGGGCTAAAAACATTCTGGCATTCTCGCGGCCGGAATCGCCCTATATTGATAGGGTGTATCTCAGTCGGGGAGGGGAGGGGGGATGCGTAATTAGACGAGTCCAGACCTTTTGATAGTTTCCCTTTTAAATGTATTTTCTACAGTTTATCTTGAGCTATATATCCGATTTCGGAACGTATTCATATACAATGTACTCGTATGTGCATACTATGTTAGTATCAATAAACCTATATTTATTTATTTATCTTCCGGCCACGCTTTTCAACATGCAAAAATATTTTGTTCGGACAGTTAAAGGGTACTTTATTAATGAAAACGTGCACTGTAGCAAAATATCTTAAAGCGAGGATTTGGACCACCCAGTACTAAAAAAGTAAAATGACACACCTTTACGCAATAAAGTTACTCGTGCCTCAGAATAACACACATTTACGCAATATAGTTACTCGTCCCTCAGAAGGAAATGTACGATTACACGTTTAATTATTATAGATTTTTATGTAAGTATTTTGAATTTCACCGAGAGAATAATAAAAAATGTATACTTAACTAAAATCTAAAAATGGACGATTAAAATATTTTATTTGATCGATGTTCATAATTTGTTTCATCCTGAAATTATACTGATCATTTTTATAATTTTCGTAATTTTTCTAATAGCAGCTGTATTGTTGGCTAATTCTGTAATTTATCGCGTAATCACACGATATTTTAAAAAGCATAATACGCATATGAGGATAATTGGTCCATTGAATGAATTCATATGATTATAATATTTTATTCAATGTCATATTGTGTTAAAAAAACTAATGGTATTAAAATATTAATTTTTTATGAATTATGACCTCGAGATTACTACGAGTATTATTATGAATTTACTATAAACATACCATCACGTTATTTTCCTGTCATGGTAGGCTGAGTGGATAGAGTGTCAAACTTTCTTATCGCAACACACATTTTTCGCCTCTTCTACACCCATAAAACTTCTCGTATCACTCCTACGGATTCTTTAATATTTTACGTAACCTTTTTTCCAATTATCAGTTACTTGATATAATTTTTTTTAGTTTTCCTTTTGCGACGCTTTCCAATCACATTTCCACTAAATGTTTTTCTTTATTCATTCCTTATACATGTCTTAACCATGTCAGAGTTCTCTTATTGATCTTAATCAATACATCAATGAGCCTTTAGTTTACATTTATCTCTGAACTTTAATTTCACCTTATTCTGTCATACATTGTCACTTCATATATTTTTCCCAGTATACGCATTTCAATAGCATTTATTAGGCTCCTTTCAGTTTTTTCCATGTCCACGTTTCACTGATATAGATCAAAGTTGGTATTAAAATACTGTTACAGACTATCATACTAACAGGTATTTATACTGACCGATTCGAGTATATATGTTTCAGTCCCTCATTGACTTCATTTACTATCGCCAAACGCTGTTTGATATTTCTCGTAACTCTTCCGTTTTCTGAGAAAATTCTACCTAAATAGCAGAATTCCTCAACTTGCTGTTATCTTTCATAGTTCTCCCACATATCGCATGAGTTTATTAAAAGTAGTTTAAAATATCATGCCATACATTTAGGTGAAATGAGATCAGAACGTAAGATATGAGTGTAAAACTATTTTCAATAAAAATATGTGATTTCAACTATTCACTGTATATACTATATTATGTTACCTTTGATGTTATGACTAACATTTAGGTTATTGCTCAACAATAAACTTTTAGAGTGTTGTTTATAGTTAAGGCATTAACGTTGTGGAGGTTTAAAGACATTGCAATTTATTTTTATCAAACACTGTTTATTTCACTTTTTTATGATGGTATAACCCTACCGGTGTCAAGGCTTTCACCTCATCTTCAGGGGAGCGCAAACAAGACTAAATGCTAACAATACACATAAAGCCAGCTTTTTACACTAATTTTAATCCCCGGAAACTCTTATTTAATCGGAAAGGCAAAAATGGAATACATAGCAACAGTGGTGTGTACAAACTTTTATGTGCTGACTGTGATAATTTCTATATAGAAAAGACAGGAAGATCTTTTGAAAAGAGATTTCGTGAACACAAATCCGCCTTAACAAAACCTCTAATTTATTCTGAAATGGCTAATCATTGTCACCGTGAGAATCATACTTTTTCTATCAATGATGCCAAATTCTTACATATCAGTGGAAACAGAAATAAATTGGACAGATTAGAGGCCCTAGAAATTTCTAAGTCAATACACTGATCCGAACATCTGTTGAACAGTTATTTCCCAAAAATCTCTCCGCTCTTGGCCGAAATTGTCCCGTGCCTCCCTCACCCCTCAGCCTCCAACCGTTGAAGCGTATATATTGGTACCAGTTCGAACAGCATTTAGTCTTGTTTGCGCTCCCCTGAAGATGAGGTGAAAGCCTTGAAACCGGTAGGGTTATACCGTCACAAAAAAGTGGAATAAACAGTGTTTGATAAAAATAAACTACAAAACTTTTAGAGTATATTATTTTCATATTTAAGAATTGATTTAACTGTTTAGATCTTTTTGAGCTTGTTGGACTCCGTATATTAACAAGAGATACGACACAATTGGATTTAGTTACGCTGTAATCAACGAACTTCATCGCCTAAAAAATGAGCATGCCACAATAGTAAATATTTTTCACCTAACATAAGAATGTACAATTTTATATTGATGTATTGGATGTATTTTTCTCGAAATGTTGTGAAGTCGCCGTAACATTTATACATTTTGATCAACTTGCTCTGTGTCGGAATACTTCGGGGTTGGAGAAACTGAACTGCCATGTATGTTTTTATATAAATATATTGTTTCTATTTTTTATTACATTAAAAATAAAAATTGAAAATGAGCACAAAAATTCACCATAGATTAATTCTATATTGTTTTAATTTTTACTATTAGATATTTTAAAATACCATTATGTTAATTTCCTTTGACTTTATCACATTATTCATTGATATTTATTAATTACGGTTTTAATTAACGTAATTGATAAAATGTTTTTATTTACGTCAACGCTTTTTTGTAAAGAAGAAGGAAGAACGTATTTTGAGAAATATAACTTCTGCATTGGAATGTATTATGTCGATTTTTTCACAGTATACAACCCTGGGCCTTCTCAGTCCTAGTCTGTTGTGTGCAGTTATATTTGTGTACTTCCTTTTAATTGAAAATTACATGAACTATGTAGGCGTTTTGATAGTCATATCACGATTGTAATATTGTAACATATATTACTGTATTCACTCGCTATTAAAAAATGTTTAAAAATTATTCAAGTATTACTCAAAAACATTTCATGTTAAATAAATTGCAGCGATGGTAATATTCTATAAGAAATACAATGTATGTTAGAATAAGGAATGCTCCAAGTAGAAATAATGAATGCTGAAAGATTTACAAAAATAACCTATGCAAGCAATACAATACGTTAGAATAAGGAATGGTCCAAGTAGAAATACAATACATTCGAATAAGGAATGATCCAAGTAGAAATACAATACATAAGAATAAGGAATGATCCAAGAAGAAATAATGAATGCTGAAAGATTTACAAAAATAACCTATACAAGCAGCAAATAAGGTACAGGACTTAATTAATCAAATTCTAAAAGTGTGAAAAGCCTTTATAATATAAGAGCGTAAATGTTGAGGTGTATGGAAGTGAAATATGAATACGAGGATAAAATGAAGTCGACATCTGTTCCGTCTATCTATGTCATAAGGACATGGCGTTATGGTGAAGATGATGAATTTAAAATCAAATAAAATATTGACACAATTCACTATTTTTATCTTTGAAGTGAGTTAAATACATTGTTAATAAATTTCCAAAACAAATTTTAAAATATAAACTACTTTAAGATATTCAGACGCCTTAAGTTTTTTAATGAAGAAGAAAAACGCAGCATAAAAAGAAAGCAAACAGCTTTAACTTATAATACTTCCCTTCATGGAAATGGAAAAGCAATTAATACTTACGATAACAAAAATGGAAATACGAGTTTTGAGTGTCTTCCGTATTATAATGTATTTTCTTTAAAACGTTCTACATCTTTTTGTAGATTTTGAAAAAATTCATGTCTTCAGTACTTCAATAATAATTTTACAAATAATAGTTGGTGGGGAGACATACTACAAAGAAATAATATAACAAGATATTATTTTGTGGCATTTGTTGCTTGAATGGTGGACGTGAATAACGGTAGCACTCAAGCGGGCACCCCATATTCGATTCCTGGCGGATTCACTTTTGGATTGGTTGTATCCTTAGATCGTTAGTGTTTCTGTTACTTATATGCTGCTTATAATAAACTCTTATAGCGCTATAAAGCAAAGCAAAAATAGCACTATGTAAAAAACTCGGCTGCAGTAGATAAATCTAAGGACTTCGATCTCTATACCATGGGAGCTTTGGGCTTGATATGTCAAAACAATGTGCTTGTTGATGTGTAGCAGCTTGCACATAACAAATGAATACACCCACATGCATCTTCCATCCAGATGATGACTGATAAACATACTCGATTACCAGGGATTACCTATTAGGTATAGGCACTCTAATCCCAGGAACAAAGATTTTTATTAGCTTGTCGGACTCCGACAAGGGATACGAGATAGTTGGATTTAGTTATGCTATAATTAACGAACTTCATCGCCTAAAAAATAAGTATGCCATGATAATGAATACTTGTCACTTAAAAATGTACAATTTTTTATTGATGTGTTGGATCTATTTTTCTCGAAATGTTGTGAAGTCACTGTAACATTATACATGTTGATCAACTTGCCCTCCGTCGGAATACTTCAGGGTTGGAGAAACTGAACTGCCATGTGTGTTTTTATATGTGTATTTATACACTCGAGATATCGTGTTACCGAAATGCGTATTTCAGGAGTGAGCAACAAAGACAAAATAAGGAAAAGATCTACCCTGAATGTTAATCCAATCGTGCTAAAACTGAGAAGGCTTCGGTGGTAAAGAAAACCCAGCTGAATGTGTGAGAAATCAGACATTGTGAATTGAAGTCCCTGGAAATAGACGAAGAGGTTGTCCAAAGAAGCGATGGAAGTAAATCATCAATCAAGACATGAGTAATCTGAACCGGACTCTGAAGACGGTCTTAGACATATTAATATAATTGTTACCATAATGTGACAGAAATTAATCGATCAAGGGTATAATAAACGTTAAATTAAGATTAATGTAGTTTATGAGTCTTCCACAAAACATTTGAGATATTGTACTCTTATATTCGGTAATAAGTGACTTTCGGAATACATTATACAAATCCGACAAAGCATAAAATAACTTGAACCAAAGTTTCTTACAAAAATAAACAAGGAACTGGGAATTCTTTTCATTCAACTTGAATTATACTTTGACAAACATTTTTAAGATAAATTTTCCGCCTGCTGTTTGTAATTCGCAAACTGGTGAAAATATTTGCGTTATTTATGAAAACAAAAATAAACGAAAGGGACAAGAAGTTTCAGGAGAAGTCTGAACTTTTTTCGAGTTCCTATTCAGGCTCGTCTTTTTGTAATTAGGAGTTAAATGTGAATTTGTTCGCAATTTCATGGGGAAATTTCCAAAGCTCTTTTTGTGTTCCTGAACAAAATGAAACACGCTTCATTTTTACCTCGATGAATGTTTTTTATAATCTCTGAAGTTTTTTATAAGCTAAATATTTATAATCCTTAACAAACGTACGCACTGTTTGTGGGTCATTTATATCCATTACCTTCCTATCCTTACACTAAACAGACATACGTATATTTATTAATATTAATATAATATTTTTACAATATAATATTTTTACAATATAATATTTTTACAATATAATAGTGAGTTCGAATCCCGAGTTAGAGCGCTTTTTCGCAGACTGCTCTTTAAACGCCGCTATACAACTTGTCTTTTTACTATTATTATTATTATATTCTTTCTGAAGAATGTGACTCACCTCGGAATGAATAATTTAAATAAATAATTCTCGCAGTTTGTACGTCGGTCACAGTACAAACACCATAGAAACTAAAACATAAAAATAATTGAGTGACAGCTGTCATAATGGAAAAACAAAGATGGTTAGAAACATATTTTGAATATACAGTTCATATAATTTTATGTTGATATATTTTCGAATTTCTGAGTATCATTAGTTGTACGATACTCAATTGTTTTAATAATTACTAATGCAAGCAATTCTACATTAAAAATTGTTTTAAGACAACAGCTATTCCAATATTATTAAACAGCTGTAACTTATTTATATGCTTATTAAACATAAAACAACAATGGCAATAAATTAAAAAAAACATTTTCAAAATAATTTGATGTTTTTAATTTACTTCAGTCATTATTGATGGTTATTGGTAATTATAATAATAACGCTTTTAGTTAGCAAAAAATATGCGAGAAAAAAATTATCTTTAATAAAAAAATTATCACGTGATGCACAAGAAACAATTTAAGTAGTTGGATGCTATCAAAAGTCTGGGCTTATCTTGTACGATACCCCCCCACCCCTCCAATTAAGCGTCACCTCGTTTAAAGAGAAGAAACCCAACTGGGAGCATCACTGATATTTTCAGCACACACCTTCATTCACATTATAGAAATGAAAAACAGAAAAAAATTTATTAAGTATAAAGTTTAAAAATGTAATTGCGACATCGACATTTTTCACTAGTTCTCCGAGCTTTTTGCTATTCGAAGAGGTGGAGATAAAAGCAGGCCCGTAGCATTCTTCACGTGTTCGTTTCATTTACATAGGTAATTTACTTCTGCTCCTGTGATGAACCACAATGCCAATTAATATGTTCTTTGTGTGAAATTGTGACCGAAGAAATAAAGAATGCATTGAGTACATAAAGTTGATTTATATTGTTTTGTTGATCGAGTACAAAATAGTATTTTATACCATATGTTATAATATAGTTTTTTATTTCTCATGTATCGGTGTGCTCTGTTGATATTTTAACAATCAAATTTTATGAAAAATATCAAATCTTAAACATGAGTAAACATTAAAGTTAATCAAATTACATATACCATATATTGTGTAACGAAGATTTAAGAAAAGTTGTTCGTAAATTTTTCATTGGAAATATGGGTTTCTATCATAATTAAAGTATAGGTTGACTAACTGACGAATGTTTTAAATAAACATTAGTACAAAAACATTATGAACTTTGGGCTAGTTTCTGTGTTTTAAATAAACGTGTATTTGTTTTATATATTTGAAAGATGTTGTGCCTTCCTGTGGATAAATTGCTTAAAAAGACAAAAACTTTATAGGCACTTAAATATCAAAGAAGACAGGATAAGTACCAATACACTAAGGCACTAGAAGTGTTTAGGTACTGGTGCCCATCTACGTGCGGTAGTATTTCCAACAAATGCGATGGCGGACTGCCTACTCTAGTGATTCTTAACCCGAAGGCTCGATTACTGGGGCAGAAAACAACCTATTCTCACGGTCACACTCCTGAACAAGCCAGCATGGTCAATTTGGATATATTAGGGGTACTGTAAGAATGAATAAATTAATAGTGTCATATTGTATTGTATTTATATAGTTTTAAAAATACATTTTTTTAAAGAAGTGAAAACTAAAGAAGTAACTAGTTTCATTCGTATCTAAGGGACGTTGAAGAAATATTCTTTCCGAAATGTTTAAAAAGCCCCAAATGGGATGACGTACGGAGTGAAAAGAAACATTAAGTTTGTTGAAGGAAATACTCGTATAAGTTAGCTTCGAGTTTCTTCGCCTTTACATTATGTACTCGTATGTACTTCGATTTGGCTTCAGAAATTCCAACAATATTGGCTAACTAACTAAGCACGTGTTCAGAAACTTTTCCCTATTTCCTAAGTTTGTAGTAAAATACCTACATTTGTTTGACACATATATTTTATTTTAAATTCTCAAATATAAGGAATTCTCTTACGTAACGGAAGATATTCTGCGTCTTTCCGATAACAGGGTTCTGCTACGCTCAATCAGATATTGTTTATTAGCTTGCCCAGTTCATTGTCCTTACTGTGCATATAGTAAGTATCTAAAACCAGTAACCTGTATTATGTAATTAAGTCAATGAATACAATTTCAAACAGTGATTGATCAAACCTAAATTTATAGTCAGTAATATTAGACCGATTTGACTATAGTTTCTTCAATCTTTCGTTGTATAATTATTGTCATGTAGTAATCCATTCAAACCAAACAGAAATCTGTTCAAGAAACCTAAATAAAACCAGACTAGATCTTAATTTTGAAAAATAAGTTCCAACGGGATCGAACCGTAGCCTCAGGTCGGAAAATAGGCGTCTTACCAACTAAACTATGGTTCTTAAAAGTGTGATAGGAACAATAATAAAACTTTCGTGAAGCTGACAAGTCATTTTATATAAAATATTTCTAAAAACTTCATGAGAAAGAAGGAAAAAAATACGGTAAATGCCTTCAACATATGGTGACGGAGGTAGATCATCCATATTTCATAGACCGCAATGTGACGTCTTTATCATTCAAGAATTAGAAAATAATGAAAGACTTTCGACTATGTACAAAAAAAAAATTCTAAAACACTTTTGTCATAAAGTGAGAAACTGGTGATCTTGGGGTGGGGGGGGGCAGTTATTAAAAAATTAACAAGAGAAATGACGACGTCTTTATCATTTAAGAATTATAAATTACTATAAAACTTGAGACAACACCCAAGAAAAAGGTTCTAACAAACTTTGGTCATATTGTCAGAAAGAATAATGCATTTTTTGAGATGCTGATGATCTCGGAGAGCAGTTGAGAGAAAACTAGCAAGAGGAAGATGGACAGACTAAACAAAGGAGTTAATAGGATCCACTTTGCCTAGATCCCAGAAGGACGAAGACAGGTAGT
This sequence comes from Odontocerum albicorne, assembly GCA_949825065.1. NCBI lineage: Eukaryota > Metazoa > Arthropoda > Insecta > Trichoptera > Odontoceridae > Odontocerum > Odontocerum albicorne. The sequence continues at coordinate 18,917,876 of OX463850.1, forward strand.
GCACTAAGTTCCAGACATAGCAGAACACGTCATGAAGTAGAATAAATAAATACTTGCATTGCTTATTGAAGACCATATGATAATATATTCTCAGTCAGGCGTTATCAATTCACAGAATAGTCTTAACAATCTAACTCGATCGAAAGGAATTGTCAAGACTATTCGTTAAATATTGAAAATTAATATTCATTAGAAATTCTTAATTGATATATAATATATAGTGGGCTCAATACTATAACTAACATAGGTTACTCAAAATTCTCTATTATGAGAAAATGGCGTTCTATGTTTAGAGATCCTTTTGTCTAGTAACTCCTCTTTAATGATGAGGTATCGCGCTCATACTTTTTTATGAAACTAATAAAGTTTTATATATACCGTAAGATGTAAGTTATCTGAACTTCAGATATCTACTTTAAGCATTATTTTGTTTCCACGTTTACGACTTACCTAATTATGAAAATGCTAAATAACTCAGTTGAGAAATAATATTTTAAGATACCTATTTATAGCATTGGAAAGCCCCTTCGGTGAGCAATCCATTGATGTAAATAACTCAAAACCACCAAATTTCGAGTTACCTTATTTTAGTATTGAGCCCACAATATATAATATGAAATTAATACGACGTTTTCATTAATATTCGATTAATTAAGGATTGATGCATTTTTATTGTACGAGTACTTTGCCTGGTGCACAGTTTTCATAACATTGAATCATCTCTCCTTAACTACTAACAACCTCTTGAAAATCATTATGTGCCTTTTTTTTTTAAAAAGAGAAGATTCTTTTTGATTAATATAAAATTTCAAACAGGATGACTGTTATATGATAAACCATGTACGGCATATAAAAGGAAGTACTCGTAATACAAGGGTTCGTATAAGGAAAATAAAATTTGAACTTGATAGCAAATCACAAAAAACGAAGGTAATAAATAAATGCATGTATCATGGTATATGACATCGCACGACTCGACTATCTCAGCTTCTGCTTTGAATAATATATTCTCATATATCACGCCATGTCCATTTTATTAACCATGCATACAAATCTCGCCTCGTCCACATTCATACATGTCGTCATACATTCGCTTCTGTTTCTCATACTTCTTATATTTACATACACACCATGACGCCTTTATCCTGTTAGGGTAGATAGAGAGGACAGACTATAATACTTTTTTATATCAACACACATCTTACATATCTTCTAAATCCAAGCACCATTTCTTTCCACACCTACTATTTCTCTGATTTTTTACGTATCGTTTCGAAATAACATTCACTTGATCTAACATTTTTATTCTTGATCTTCATTTACCACGTCTTTCATTCATCCTTCGCACTAAATGCTTATTTTGTTAGTCTCTTCATTCAGTCTATACCCAAACAATCTCAGAATATTCTTCATCATCTTTCTCATCACATCAAACTTAAGCTCACATTCGTTCCTAAGTCTTTCATTCTGTATCCTTATCTCACCTCAGCTAAATCTTTTCCATCTAACTTCTTCAACATTTTCCTCGCTTTCTTTTCATTTCAGACATGTATATTTGTTTCATAAGTCTTTCGCCACTCATTCTCTCAATGTGATCAAATCATCTTAAGTCATCTTTCTTTATTTTACTTGTAACATCCGGCATTTATTAGTGTACGAGTATTATACAACATAAATAAATACATTTGTATTGCTTTTATATCGTGAATGTAAACACTGAAATAAAGTTTTTTCCCGTCGGCAATCAAATGAAGCAGTCATTTAAGTTGACCCACGAATCATGTTACTAATTATTATGTAGAAGAATTATATTAAAATTATTTATTTTATAAAATGAAGTGGAAATAAATATACATCACATAATGTAAATCTTGAATATGGAGTACAAAGCATATGTTCCTGACACAATACAAATGACTTATGAGGAAGTTTTATTTTTCATCGAATGTATCATAATATTAAAAATTTTCTTGAACAAAATATAACCTAGACTTCAAACTATAAATATTGCCTTCAAACTTCTTTTGTGTAACGGATTGTAAGTCCTTATTTAAGTTATTGAAAGGATACATTTGTCTCGGTTTTAAAAAAAATGTTGTATTGTTTATTGAACTTGTTTTCCCTATGTTGAGTTTTATGCAGTATTTTTGAACCAGTGGTACCCTCAGAAGATTCGTTGTATTGATCTAACGTGGGAGAACGTGGTGCCAGACTGTTGATTGACTTGAATGACGATGTTTTATTACATCTTACTATATATTACTTACGAAACGAAGTGTTGAATTAGGTTTTTTAAAAGATATTTATGTAGTTTATCACATTGTCAAGAAGTTCCCTCTAAGATGGTTGGGGCATGTAGAACGAACGAATGAAGAAAAACTGAAACATCAAATATACAGTGCAAATATAAGCGAAAACCATGGCAGAGGTTGAAAAAATAATGGGGATAATATTATGAAAAAGAACTCGTACGAAGTAAGAAAAATCTGAGGAGTTGTATGGATGATTAAGTTGTGAATCGCAATAAAGCTGGTACCCTCTCCTCTCTGCCTACTTCGACAAGGAAACGGTGTGAAGGTATGAATTTATGTAAGTTAACTAATACATTTCTATAACTTCTATGTGTTTTCATAAGAATACAAAATACCGAAATTAAAGTTTAAGTAAACTATATATTATTTAAATACTAATCATGAAGATGAACATCTTGGCTTAGTTCGTAAGAAGTTTGCGGGTTCAATTTCTGTTGGTACCACGTTGTTTTCAAATGTTTTGGTTTTTGTTTAAGGTATCTTTAGTATATTTTTAGTTGGTGGGAAGAAATTACCGCATGTCAGTTAAATCACTTGGTTTTACAATATATAATGGCATATTAAAAAAATATTAAAATATTTGTTGAGAACATGATTTATTACTTCTGAATCTTCGAAAATATGGTATGTCGTTAAATACTTGAAACAGTGGGAACACAAGCATTATTCATATAAGCACACACTATGAGCCAAGATAAATCTTACAGCAGCCCAATAGTCTCCGTGATGCAGTCAAGAATATGAGTTTGAGTTGAACACGTAGTGATAGCTGATGAATTCAAGACACCGGAAAATGTATTCTAGCCATTACGAGCGAAGAGAGGGTTCCGAGGACGTCCACAAATCAAGTGTTTGCGTATTTCGATTAGGGAGTCGAATCGAAATGTCGACCCTATAGCTCGATAGTCTCTAGTGCTACAAAAGGAGGGGTCTTTATGGAATATTTCAACCAATCATATACTCGTACATCTTTGAGATATTTGCTCAACAGTTTAACTGCTAGAATGGAGATTTTTTTTAAACTTTTATTTAACGAATTAATATTTGAATTAAATTTGATTGGAAAATTATCATGTATTATTTAAAGTAAATTATTATTTTCTTGATTTTATGGATTGTGTTTTATTTTTCAGTCTACAATTAGTGAATAAATATTTGTATAAAACATTCAATGTTTCTGATTAAAATGCTCTATCTTGGTGTAATTTGATTATGATGGAACTTAAAAGGTTGTCTGTTTGAGTGTGATTTTGTTCAAGTGACTGTGTCACATTATTATTTTTTGGTTATATATTGAGAAACCTATCTGCCTTGAGACGAACATACGCCGATGTAGGTCCTTATTCAAAATAAATAAAAAATCAAAGTGACAAAAACACTTACATATCATTCGAAATTTCATAATATTTTAAAATGTGAAATTTTGGGATAGGATTCTTTTGTTGCATGCTTCCAAATATTAAATTTTTGGATACATTGTACGCACTTGTATTATAAATATTGTATATTTTTGCGATGGATTTTTATTTTTTTAGTAACTCCTGCTATTTAATGTTATAATAATGTTTTTTTTAACTTATGTACTTTAAAATATATTTAATTATTTAATATGCCGATGTGCTCCGATCGTCTCACCTTGGTATGCCATCGGATCCAGTACAGCCGTGTGACTGGTGAGTTTGCTGGTGTGCAACGGCACAGCTTCGCTTTCCAACAGAGCGAGCAAACTTAAACATCTAAAAGTTATTATAAATAATTCTATACAATGTCGATTTATAAAACAGTTCAATAAGACCGTTTTCTATTTATTTTTATGTCAGGAATAAATTTACTTTTTTATAGTTTAAAAGCGTATTAACGATTCAAGATATTTAATGGATATTCATTAATAATGCATGTACCCTTATATCAATATACATTTCGATCGTTCAACTCGGAAATTAATTTGATCAATTTCGCGGAACATAAGCCGCGGAAGGGTCAACATTTGAACTAGGGTGGGTTTCAGGTATTAAGCACATTACATGTTCCATCCCTAATTCGTGTTTATTACTCAGTACAAACAGCCCTTCCCTAGTTTAATACAGGATGATCAATAATCGTATTATGTATAACATCCATTGTTTTAATTGGGTAAATGTTTGTTGAAATTAAGTTCTAATTTATTATTATTTTATTAGAATTAAAGAAACCGAGGATTTATGATACCAGAAGTAGCAGAGGCAGCAAAGCAAATTATTCTAATGTTAATTTATAGGATCGTAATTTGGAAAGAATTTTATTAACTTTAAAGCTTAATTCACGTACATTTATACGTACTATCATGCCATTTATATTGTGTTGTAGGCAGAAAGGATAAATCTTCCTATCCACAAAACCCTAATCATTGCGTCATTCACACTCATACACTTCGGCATACGTATTTTTCTGTTTCTTATCCTTCTTATCTTTCTCTCAATCAATATTTCTCCAACTGTATCCTTCAATTCTTTCCTCAGCTTAGCTCTTCGTCAAACGTTATTAGTTCCAGACATACATATATTTGTTTTGTAACTCTTTCAAAACTCATTCTTTTGACATGTATTTCCCATCTCATAATTATTTTCTCCATTCTTCATATAAATTTTTGAAAAAATCTTTTAAATGTAAATATTTTTCATGACGGGTATATTGTAACTGGTTCTATAAATTCAGCCTTAGCACCCGTTGTCTCACTCAACAAATCTTTAAGAATTACTGTGGATTTGGAAAAAAAATTACGTGTTGGTTCAAGATACTTAAACCGATCATCACCTTAAAAATAATAAATATTTTTAGATAAACGGACACATACTATTACTCACTTGAAGTATTTCTTGTTCTTTGATATAAAATAAATCTTGTTCGTAGAAACAAAATAAAATAATGAAAATAAAGTGTTGGGTGACAATAAAAAAATAATTCGTTTTTACGGTCCAGTTGACTTAAGATACAAACTATTAATTATATAATGCTTTTGTGTATTACGGTGGGAGTAGATAGTCAGTGAAGTCACTAAAGTAATCAGTGAATGTGCACTACAGTGTTAACTGTTCATATTTAATAGGAAAATTATACTTCCACTACTCGTCGTTAGTGAACGTTTTAGAACATGAACATTCATGTGCAGCTGCGGTTCTTGCATTTTAAAATGAGAGACCGAAGGGTAAATGCAAGAAAAATTGCAGTTTATACGCGTCAAAATGACATTACTCTTTGGCTAGCTGCAATAAATAAAAACGTTGGTACAAACGTTTTTTATCGAGTTATTCACTGAATGGGATAGATATGGAAGACAGGAAATGTGTGTGTTGCGATAAGAAAGTCTGGCATTCTTTTGCCTCTGCTCACTTTGATAGGTAGACATATATATATATATATATATATATATATATATATATATATATATATATATATATATATATATATATATATATATATATATATATATATATATATATATATATATATATATATATATATATATATATATATATATATATATATATATATATATATATATATATATATATATATATATATATATATATATATATATATATATATATATATATATATATATATATCATCCTCGTTTAGGCAATTTACGTAAATTTAAAATTAATATACTCGTATATAAGCATTGGTATGCCATGGAAGAAAAAATGTTTAAGACAAACCAACATAACAAAGCAAACCTTTACAATTTAACCAACTAATTTCGGCACGAACAACTACTTCATTTTCCCTCCTGTAAGTAGTCAAAATCACATGAAAGCCTATACACCTCCTATATTAATTGCGCTATCTGTGCAGTCCCGTTATACAAGAGCTGTGAGTATAATTAATTGCAACCATTTCGCTACGGAAAAAAAAAAAACATTTTGCCGGGTGGACTTACATGGAACGTGTATCATGAAAAACTGAGTTAGTTCCGGACTATTTACGAGCGTATACGAGCTGAAAATCTTAAATAATGTTCTCACTTCATGAGGCACGAGCTGAACATCTGAAAAACTGCTCATACGAGCTGAAAATCTTAAATAATGTTCTCACTTCATAAGGCACGAGCTGAACATCTGAAAAACTGTTCATACGAGCTGAAAATCTTAAATAATTATCCCACTTCATAAGGCACGAGCTGAACATCTGAAAAACTGTTCATACGAGCTGAAAATCTTAAATAATGATCTCACTTCATGAGGCACGAGCTGGACATCTTAAAAAAATGTTTTTGCAATTACATTGGTGACATTTTGGACGAGCATACCAATAAGTCGTTAAAAATGCTTTAGATCCGTCAACTCTGGGTGACCAGCAAGTATCCACTTTTGTATCCAACTCGGCATTAGACCACTGTTGCAGATAAAGATGTTTTTTACTCATCCTGTATTTAATTTCATATTCCATTTCAAACAAAACGTGACGGCGTAGCGCACTTTCAATTAGATAATGAAAAAAATATAATATCTAGAGGATTGGCACTCGCTGATGGGTCGCCCCGCTTCGGTACTGCACGTTATGTGGCGGGTACGCATGCTACGTAAAGCCGGGGTTGTACTGTATTGTCATATGTAAATGTCGTGCTTTGTAGGTGGGAAGTATCTTTATAGTAGTATTAGCGTGATTCTTTTCAACTGTTTTTTTTCCATTCCATTTTCAACATTTTGGAAATTCGTTCAATGAACGCCATTTTATATTATTGAATCAAATTATTTAGGAGCGCTCTCACGATTTAGTTTTGACATCTTATTATCCTTGTTATTTGTTATTAATTTAACATTTTTTTCGTTTTTGTACTATAATATTAAAATAAATATATTATTAAAATATGAAATAAATCTAAATGATTAGAAATGGATATGCCAAAATTTTGCTTAAACGGGACACTTGACCAATTCAAAATATACGACATAGTCGCAGAGATTCTTATCTCATTTTGGGATACGATTAACAAAACCACACTTATGCAAAATGATTTAATAAATTATCTAAATAGTTGGTACGTGGACGGCTCCAATTCAATTTTGCACTCCGTGGTAAACTGACATAAATTTGTGTCAACGTTGAGAAGCACATTAATCAAAAAGTATTACCTTTTGACGTACTAAGACAAACTCGAGAATAAAAAAAGCACTGAAAGTAGATGAAGTGCTCAACACCGAGTCATCAGGTGTCATCTAAAGTCAAGTATAGTGGCTGAAAAAATAGCACCTTTTGGTTTAGTAAGACGAGAACGGGGATAAAAAAAGCACTTAAAGGTGATGATGCGCTCAACACCGATTCACCAGATATCATTAAACATTGAAAATAGTGCTTGAAAGCACAGTGTTTGAAAAAATACACATTTCGATACAATAAGATTCACTCGAGAATAAGAAAAGCCCAGAAAATTGATGCAGCATTCAATAAAGTCACCAGGTGCCATATGGAACTATGAAAGACTTATACATACTCGTCCACAAAGCATTGTGTGAGCTATTTTAAATATACATATACTTTATTTTCATATAATTTGAAGCCTATCTACAAAATAATAAATAACATAAAACTTTATGATTATGACTCTAAAAGTATGAAAAAGCCAGAAAATAATCATTTTCGTGGAAAACTGAAATATAAAGAATAGAAATGTCGCATGTTAAATGCAGAGGTACATAAATTAAAATAATATTCGGTAGACAACGCCTATTTTGACAATGAATTATGTACCGCGACATTTTGTATGGAAACGATATGAGAAAAATGCGTGGCTATAAAAAAATTGTAGTGAAATGTCAGAATACTCGAAATATTTATATTTTATTTGCGTTGTACGCTTTTTAAAGTAAATTTTTATTTAATTTGTTTAAAGAAATAAAATTATCTACATAAAGTGAAATTATAAACAATAATGTTAATCGTCCAACAAATAATGATGTATTTTTTAGAGTACGAATGTATAATAGATTAGCCGGAAAGTAGTTTCGTATTTCTCGAATAGATGTCGTAAGGACAAAAAAATTGTAAATAACTTCATTTCAAACGTGCTGAATGTGTATTACTATGAATGGATTGGCCTCTTTTTCAGCCAGTGTTTAACCAAAAATGTTTGAGCAAATTTTGACGTTTTTTGACGTTTTTGACTATTTTTCCACAAACAAAATAAATAGTTTTTACGGTGTTTGATGCTTTTTTACTATCTCAAAAATGATATACAACCGAAAAAAATATGTACAGTGTATATATGATATAGTAAGCGATCATTTGTGTCAAATGTGGTTATTAAATTCCGTAATGGTGATATAACACTCGAAGGTGGTGTCCACTCTGGATGGCCGTTTACCACTAATGAAGACCTAATAAAAAATTTGATTGAGAATAACCAGCGTTTTACGATAGGAGAGTGTTGAGATACCGAAAATATCGAAAACCTTCGTTCAAAATAAAATAACATCTGAATATAAAAATAATGCGTTTGAATTTGATTTCAAAATTAAACAACCTGATACATGATTCAGCTTTCAATTTAAATATACAGATAAACAATGAATCGATTCGAACTTTTGTTTTCATTTGACACACTATTTCGAATGATATATCTAATGGTACGAGAATTCATGATAACTCTTTTCAAAAATGAAACAACCTGATACATGATTCAGCTTTCAATTTTAATATTCAGATAAACAAATAATCAATTCGAAATTTTGTTTTCGTTTGATACACTATTTCGAATGATATATCTAATCGTACGAGTATTCATGATAACTCTTCTCAAAAATGAAACAACCTGATACATGATTCAGCTTTCAATTTTAATATTCAGATAAACAAAGAATCGATTTGAACTTATGTTTTCATTTGATACACTATTTCGAATGATATATCTAATCGTACGAGTATTAATGATAACTCTTCTCAAAAATGAAACAACGTGATACATGATTCAGTTTTAAATTTTAATATTCAGATAAACAAACAATCGATTCGAACTTTGGTTTTCGTTTGATACACTATTTCGAATGATATAACATATCTAATGGTACGAGTATTCATGATAACTCTTCTCAAAAATGAAACTACCTGATACATGATTCAGCTTTCAATTTTAATATTCAGATAAACAAAGAATCGATTCGAACTTTTGTTTTCGTTTGATACACTATTTCGAATGATATAACATATCTAACATAAACGAGTATTCATGGTGACTCTTCTCAACAAAAGCTTTCTTCTCAATTCTTAAAATCAGATAGATACTTGATCTTACGTGAACTTATTAATAGGATTGGCTCTATCAAAATAAGACTTTTAAATTTATAACGAAGCAATGGTTGGTATTCAAGATTAAGGTTCTTGAACGGTACCCACTAAGGCAAGTCCAATGAGTTCTTAATACTAAAATTCATTTACCAAAAAAAAATAACGAATTAAAAATTTGTTTAAAACGATTCCGCATTTGTTTGCTTTTCAACAGATTTCACTCAACAAACATCTTCAGAACAATAGCTCACTTATGACATGTTAAATATTGGAATACATTTTTGATGCTCTGCGATGGAAAAGAAAAATAAATAATTGAATCAATTGTTACGCGGCTATGAAACAATGGTTTTGTAACACGGTCTACAAAGAAAAAATATGTACAGTGTATATATCTTAAAAAGGGGCTTTTAAGATATATACACTGTACATATTTTTTCTTTGTAGAAAAAATATGTACAGTACTCTCTTAAAAAGGGGCTCTATGGAGTGGAGCCATCTGGGATATACCGAAGCACAAAAAATCCAAGGCGACACAAGCTCAAAAAATGATGTAAAATAATTTCGGGTTTGCCAGGGAATTCTACTTATTGACTTCAAAGAGAAAAATACTACGGTAACTAGCGAGTATTATACGTCATTAATGTATCAATTAAACGATGTCATAAAAACTAAACGCCGAGGAAAGCTGTCACGAGGCGTGAGATTATTGCACGAGAATGCACTATCACACCCTTATGTTGTTGCAAAGGCTTCTATTCAACACTATGATTTCTAAGATTTGAACCACCTACTCTATAGTCTCGACTCCAAGGGGCTAATTTTTATTTTCAAAACTGAAATACAATTTGCGTGTAAAAAATAAAAGTGACGAATAGATGATCTCCGATGTGCTACATCATTTTGAGAAAATGTTTCAGTAGTAATGAAAAATGTATTCATCGTCATGAAATATGTACATATTAAACCACAAAATGATCATATTGATAAATAAAATGATTCGTTCTTTCACCTTTTTATATCCATAAGCCGGAAACTTCTGGACATTACTACGTCAAAGCTTACAAATGAGGAAGTATTTTAATTTATTGGAAATATCAAGCATTCGTATCAAGAATCATATGTTTGAACCCGCTTAATTAATATTTAAGGCCGCAAACTACATAGTATGACGTGAAGCTCAAAAAAAGTTAGGTTTTCCCATTATCCCTACTAGTGCAGGATGTATGCAAATATTTCATGCCCGTTTACAAGTTTTTTTAAATGTTTGAATACATACTTCCTGTTTTGTCAATCTTCTGAAACAATGGTATTCATTAATTCATTCATATGGTACTTCTCAACATTTTGATAGAAGTTTTGTAACGAATTGAAGATACAGACATGTTAAAGAGCGTGACCGACAACGAGACAAATAGACAAATGAGACAAACGTTTCGGTTTCATTTACAGGATTAGGAATAACTAGAGTAGGCCAGTAAACTACAGTTCGCCATCGCACGTGTGGGAAATAATACCGCACGTAGATAGGCCACACACGTCAAACCCGTGCGAGTAACGTTACGAGACAACTGGACTAACACCGTTTTAATATTTTTTGGGCACCATCGGGAATTGCATCCGAACACTAGCGTCTTACCAACTAGGCCATGGAGGTCATCACAAAGCTTTAAAAATAGCATTTATACTGTCGTTTCCATTCTATATTGTCGCGAACAGATCCATTTTCAATATCAATCCATCTCCAGCCATGTCAGAGATCCAATAACCACGCAAATTAATCCATTACTTGAAACAGATAATAATTAAATGTCATTTAATCCATACAAAGTGGCGTGTAGTATTCGATCGGTTCATTTACTTACAGCCAGATTAGAATTTGTCTCCCCTCCCCAACATTGCTCCTGCCGCAGTGGCAGGAGGGGTGCGACCGCAAGACCACTCCTGTATGTCGGCGTGAGGCGGGGCGGCAGGTACATTCCCCTCGGGGAATATTGTCTTACTGGTTACTGGCAGGGCCGTGTTCTGGCAATTGAGTTCGTCATCATTTTTATAGGATTACTACAAGTTTGGATGCATATTTTGTGGTTTTCAAATTGTGATTTCAATTTTATAGATGAAAATGTGAAGAAGGTTGAGAGGAGCCGAAATTCGTGCATTAAGAAGAATACACCTAGTGAGAATGTATGACAAAATACGGAACGATGTGGTTATGGATGAATGTGAACTTGTGTTGTAAGATGAAGAAGAGCACGCTGATATGGTTTAGGCATGTGGAACGAATGTATAAAGAAAAACTAACAAAAGAGATATGAAGTGCAAATGTGACCTCTCTGCCTACCGTGACAAGGAAATGGCGTGATGATATATATGTGTTTACGTAATATGTTTGAATTTAGTTTTAAAGATTAATAAAAAAAAACATAATTTTCCAAATATTTTAAGGAATTTAGTGATAAATCACTAAACTAAGCCCCCGAGGGGAAAACAGGCATCATACTGTAAATATCGATGAAAATGTACACATCGAAACTTGAACACAATATATTCCGGCGAGAAATCGGAACTGAAATGATAAGAATCGTTTTCATACCTTAATTTTTAATCAACAATTAAACAAAGGAAATGTGTTATTTTCAGTGATATGAATTATTACTGTATATCAGTTTTACTCTTTTATATTTCTACAAAAAGATAATTTTTCTCATTGGAATAATGTACATGAAAAAATACTGTGATATGATAGTTAAATGGTTAAGTTTGATTGTGAAACTGTTGTCACTCTGCATAGTACATAAAACATACGTCATATTGCTGGACCTTGTAGTCGAGGATTCTTACGCCATGTAAAGCTGTGCTGTGGAGTTTGTTTTTTTAAGTGAGTGAACCGTTGCATACTAGCAAACTCACCGGCCACACCACTGTACTGGATCTGATGACATACCGAAGGTAGATGATCAGAGTTCACCGGCATGTTTTCTCTCTCTTTTTTTTTTAGAATGTTTATGATCGGAATCATATATATTCTTATATATCCAAATACTAGATAGAAAAATGGCTGTGTTATTCGTGGGGAGTAGCACAGCGCGGGGTTTCAACCGGCGACCTTCCGCAAGGAAGTCCAGTGCGTTACCACGCGGCTTTGCACCTCTGATAAAACATACGAGAATTTGTTGAAATGGTTTTTAATATCCTAGACAGTAAAAAAATGTACTCACTTCATAATTGACTGATGACGACCTTTGTGACCCAGTTGGTAGGACACATTTCTCCCAACTCAGGAGTTGCGTATTAGATTCTCGTTGGAGCGCTGATTTTTTTTATAAGGGTTCCAGTCGCCTTCCACTCAAGATCTCTTTAATATATTTGGTCGGTTGGAAAAGATCACCTACGACGACAACTCCGCCTAGTAGTACTGATTATAACCAAATTAAATAAAAAAAAAGAACAATTTATTTAAACTGTTTTTTAAATTTACAGAAAATATTCTCTTTTGTTGAGTTACGACTGAATTATTTTTACTAATGCGCAAATCATGTTAACTGTCTTGTATTCGAAGCAATAATATAAGACCAATCAATCAATCATCGGTTTTACGACCCTTGGTAGATTTTGGCTGCCATTAGGATCTGTCGCCACTTCCGTCCTTCGTCGACATCTCTTTTTCACATCGTCAGGACATGAGAGCCTGCTTTCAGCCCATCGATCCATTATACTCCGAGGCCAGCCCTGATTTAATTATTTATTTTAAAATACCTTTTAATTTGAAAATATAATTTAAACATTAGATTAATGCATGACAAACACATATGCGTGATTAAACGCATGCTTATGCTCGTAATTATGTGAGATAGTTGAGTACTTTTGTAATAAATATTTTTTTACCTACATGTTTTTATGTAAATGTATTAAGCTTACATACTCGAATATTTTGCTATTTAATTATGTGCATATTTATGATCTATGTAAAGCGCATGTTCATACTCTACGTTAAGTGCATGTTCATGCTCATAATTAATCCAGATATTTTCATACTTTCCTAAGAAAATATTCCTTACCTAAATATTTTTGTGTACATACGAGTATGTTAAGTTCATTCGAATATTTTGCTATTTAATTAGGCGCATGTTCATGATCTATGTTAAGCGCATGTCCATACTCTACGTTAAGCGGATGTTCATAGTCATAGTTATTTAAGGTATTTTCATACTTTTCTAAGAAATTATAATATTATTTTCCCACATATGTTTTGTAAATGTATTAAGTATACTTGAATTTTTTGCTATAAAAATTAAGCGCATGTCCATGCTCTATGTTAAATGCATCTTAATACAATGATGGGAGATTTTTTCAAACTTTTCCAATAAATTATATTTTTTGTAAATGTATTAAGCACACTTGAATATTTTGGCCTTAAACAAAGCACATGCCCATATTCTATGTTACGCACGTGTGTATGCTCGAAATTTTGTAAGATATTTGTTAACTTTCCTAATCAATTATTCTTTATCTATATATTTTTATGTAAATATATTTTCCTACATTTTATACAAATATTTTACTTTAAATTCTGATATATTTAAATAAAATATTTTATATGTCCTTTTATTATCAAATCTGAATCCAAGTAATAGCCTTAAATCGCATTATAAGTGTAAATGTGTGAGTTCGACTTATGTAGCCGTGTGTGATGCACAGTCGTCTATATTGCTACGATTGTTTGTTTTTTTGGCTATATTATAATTTTTAAAGATAAATATGTCTCTTAAAAATTGTGTTTTATTTAGCGACTCATTCTTATATTTAGATTCTCAATGAGGCCTTTCACCAAGTATCCGAGCTGCAGCCACTCACGTCATTTGGCAACTCGCAACAAAAAATATTTTCTAGTTTATTTGTCTGTTTTATTAAAATTTGGATTCTTATTTTATTTTCATTCTTAACGCTGCACTTGTGTGTTATGTGTGAGACTGAGTGCATTTATATTTATAATAATTCTGAAATACATTAATTGAGTTTAACATTTCATGTATTAACTGTTTGTTTTTATTTTTAAATTATTTTAAAAGCATTTGATGTCGTTGTCGAGCTTTGCGTCTATTGGTGGGGACATATCTCGATTCTCGACTAGCGGGATGTTATATTATGAACCAAGACTTTTTAAAAGCTTCTTTTGAATGCATACTATGTAACTATCAATAAATATATACATACTTATGTATTTATGTAAGTTCAGCATATATATGTACATACTATGTAACTATTAATAAAGATATACTTATATATTTACCCAGACCTGTTTTTTGTAAACCTACAAGAAATCACGATTTTATTGTAGTATAATATTTCTCTGAATCTTCACGAATATGATTCATCTTCTGTCCAAGAGAACACCAAGTAACTGACCTTCCCTTGCATGTCAGAGGCTTCTTACCAAATAGGACATAGTCCTTCATCATTTACCGGTCCGTAATTTATGATGGCACACAGATATAACGTTATTAACGTACACACGGGCACATGTCACGCATCATACGTCACGCTAGTTTAATTAAGAATGTGAAAACATGAGAATAGAAATGTTACCATTATTTTCCAGAATGTAAGGTGATTCAGTATGAATTATAACCAAACCCGTCCCATTTTTGTCTTCTCTTTGATGAAAATCACTCTTTTAAAAAGTGAAATTCGTGACTAGCACTCTCGGTTTTCAATTAATTAGCAAATGGCTTCATAATGGAAATATAATATTTATGTCAACTATTATTAATGAACATACATATCATCACAATCTTTTGCCACCTCATATGTATATCTTGGCGGTCTAGTTGGTAAAACGTTTGTTTCCTAGCCCGGAGGCTACGAGTTCGATTCCCATTGGAATCCAGATTTTTTGAAAAAGGATTCCATTCTAGTTTTCACTTATCTCCTCTTTTTTATCTTATCTTTCTGGTAGGTTGGAAGATATGGCCACATATCAATAACCCCACCATGTTGTACTATATTCAACGAAAGTATAACACAATACAATACCTTATCATACAACTTCTACATTTCTCTGACTATTACATTTTCTCCTTTCAAAATATCGTTCATTTGATCCAAACATACTTTCCTTTGTCTTCCCATACTATGCTTTTCATTTAATCCAAACATACTTTCCTTTGTCTTCCCTTACCATGCGTTTCATTTGATCCAAACATACTTTCCTTTGTCTTCCCTTACCATGCGTTTCATTTGATCCAAACATACCTTATTTTGTCTTTTAAAAACATACCACGCTTTTAACTCAAATTTGCACTGTATATTTCTTTCAAAATCGTTCTTCCGTCATTTGTTCTACATGTTCAGGCCATCTCATACTCTTCATTGTCATACAGAATCAACTTTAAGTTTACATTCATTTCTAATCCCTTTATTCCATATTCATCCCATGCATTCATTTACAGTTTTAAAAGATATGATCGAATTTCCATTTTCATTTTATTACTGTACTATATTATAATGTATTATAATGTACATTTTGCTGCCTAGTATTTAATGTTAGACAATTGATTTCACTTTTCCTTGGGAAACGAAATATTTACCTTCCTCTTCTAGTACCATGCCGTATTTGACATTGTCATCATCAACTAGAACTAGAGACGCTTTGACTATTTTTCTAAATAGATCCCGATCCTTCCCCAACTGAAATAACTTTCTAAATCCAAGGCACGAGGGATTTCGGATATTTCTCAAAAAGGACTGCTTCTTTTTACCCATAATTTGTCTCCTTTTTTAGGTAGGTTTCGATAGCAATACTATCCATTGCAAAAGGTCTTGTGTCATAACTCCATAAATATAATTAAAAATTGAAACACTGTCAAATCCACTAGAAAATATATATTAAACCCAACTGGTTCGAAGCCATATACGACTCACTTTCAGGAGTACTCTGAACTGACTGAGCTAGTTAGTTCGTAGTACCCCTAAAGATGAGTCATATATGACTTGATGCTAGTTGGATTATATTTTCAAGTGAATTTAACTGTATTTTAATTTTTAATTATATTTAAATAATCATAAATTTCCACAGTGAGCGCTTAAACTCTAGAAATATTATAAACTTCTTATTTTTTCAAGAATCACTATTGCACAAAATAGGCCAGGGCTGGAAAGGCTCAGGGCCGTATGCCCTACAAAAAAAAACATATTACACTCCATCGAAATTTTCTAACGGACACGTTTACATACCTCAACATAAATGTTTCCTTTCTTTATATATTTGTTGATTAAAGTATAACATATTAAAACAGGTAAAATGTGGCTTGGATATTTTTTCCATATGTACTCGTACATCTGTATAATAAATTTGTGTGATTAATAAGGAAGAGTCACAGGGTTTATATTGTAATAAAAAATATCTTGAATATATATAAAGATAGTTAACTTATTTACATAAACAATATTTTTCTCCTGTAATTTGCATATACAACAGGTAATAAATTTACTTAATGTGGTCTTGACTCTCAGTTAATTGTGCCAATTTGAGTATTAATCAAATAGCCTTATAGGGTTTACCTATTGTTAGATACGTCGAGAGATTCAATTAATGTATTTGTCACTAAATGTACGTCTGAAACATTACATCACTGTTCTGAATAAATGTTTGCCGTCTTAAACAGGAGTCAGCAACCTACGGTCTGTGGATAAATTTGACAGTGGACTTATTAATTCCAGTTCACGAAGGATTTCAAATAAAAACAACTGAAACGTGTATATTTTTTATTCACTATGAAAGAACAATTTTTTTAATTTTCGGTGATTGCATAAATATTTCTCGAGTGTACATATTTGAGATATCACTCTATAAGCTCTGAAACCCTGTTGAAGCAGCATAAGTATATTCTAGGATTTTTTTACAAAAAAATCCTTTCTACTCGTTGAAGTTCTCGAAAGGGAAGAGTTCAAGCTATATATTTTGATTTTAAATTTTTGATAGCACGGTGACCTTATCAATAATTTTCTTTACAGAGTTCATAAAAATAAAACCTTATTTTTTACCAATTGAGATCTTGATATGGAATTGAAAAAGCGTCTATTTTGCTGCTATACCTTCTGGATTGAAGACTTCAACACTACACTAAGAAGCATCGAACATAGTGGAAACTTTTTTAGTGTAAAGGTAATTTTAAAATTATAGGTAAAGGTAATTTTAAATATAGGTAAAGGTAATTTTAAAATTTCTAGGTTAAATCGTATTACAAATGTGGAAGTGTTTGCACGTAAAGGAAACTTATTGATTTCAGTTGTGAATGTTTGCTAGTTGTAATATCTCAGTCAAAGGATGAGAAGTATAAGATATCTGTCCTTTTTGTGGAAGAAAAATAGACGAATAACAAGTAAGAGAAAAACATCGCACATTTTGGTTCAACAACCTGTTTGATTGATCTAAATATAGTTTTATTTCTTATTAAAATAAAGGTAATTGTGTTGTACTTATACAACGAATACATTCAACATATTGTCGATATTATAAATTGTTGTAATGTTGATGTTTATTTGATGTGTCGATAAGAAACATTTAAGATTCTGTTAATTGTTGCAAAATAAATTATTTATTTGATTGCATATCTAAACAACTGTTAAGAGAATATTATTTTTGAAATTTTAAATCAGTATAGTTTACTTTTTTTTAGTTCTATATGAATATAAATCTATTTTTGTTTGCTTGATTTTTTAACCCAATATTGTTTTAACTTGAAATTCAAATACCCGTCATATCAAAAGGTGACCGGCCACTGATCTAAAGAATAGAGAGGAGCAATTAAAGAAACCGTATTTACTCTGTATAGCTCCCATTTGTACATGAAAGCCAAAAGAACAAGATTAATTTTGCAATATCATCATTGTCTGAAATCGAGTGGCACTTTAAAAGATAAAATATCCCATGTACTCGTATTTGAGTTCTATTTTTTTGGAATACTTAATAGGCATGCAAAGTGATGTTTTTTTTAATCTTGAGGTGCTATTTGGTATATTTCACCCTGCTACCCGGAATAATTCAATAGAACTGCAGCCATACCATTCAAGCTAGTTCTTGTTTCGATAATAAAATCCATTTAACTTTTTTTGCATATTCAGGATTTAATCTTGAGTATTATAATTTGACTGAGGTGTTCCATTTTGTAAAATTTCACAAATTATAACAATTCTTGGAATATAATCTTATGAACTTCCACATTTGAAACACGATTTGTTCAAGGAATTTCCCATATTCGCTAGCATATCTACATCTTCAGGATTGATATTTATGCCTTCGTCTGAAAAGCTTTGGTACTGCCTGATGTATCTAGGTTCAGTATCCTTAATTCCATAAAGTTGATAGCGTGTAGCAATAAATCAAACACTTTATCAACTCCAAACTCAGGCATCAGTTTGTAAAATAAGATATCTTTTTGAACGTGCAACTCGCTTTCTACTTTATTTTTTTTATTTATTGAAAGTAACCTATTTCGATCATTTCGAAGGTGTCCACGTTCGTTGTTTTTTGATAGTTTTGGATAAATTACAAGACTTTTTACTACTTTTACAAGTACGATTTTTAATATCAATATTTTAGTTCAAATTAATGGCTCGTATCAATATACTTCTTTACTTGTACTGGTTTGGTAAATAATGCGAATGAAACGATATCAGTTTATTCATATAAATTCAATCTAAATCAATTATTTGCCATTAAGAATAAATGGAAAATAAAAATGGATACCTTCCGTGGCAAGACACCAGACTTTAAACATGGAGGTGGCGGGTAAAAATATCCGTTGGAACCCATTATTCGTTGAACAATATCCGTTGGAACCCATTTCCTTAAAAAGGGTTCCATTTTTAAAACAGAATAATTTAATACCTAAATATATAAAAAAAATTCAAAATAAATTTGAATTAAAGTTGCCGGCTAATTTTGTAAGCGAAACATTCCTGTTACTTAAATTTAAGTTCATTGTGTAGAATTTTGTTCACATTTAAGTGTTGAATTATTTTATTACAGAATGATTTGACACTTGAATGTGAAAAAAAAATTACACAAAAATTTAAAATAAAGTGATAGATCTGTTTCGTTTTACAAAGGATTTGAAGTTATATAATACAACGCTTTTGTAAATTAAAACATATCTGTCATTTTAATTTAAGTTATTATGCAGATTTTTTTCACATTTAAGTTTCGAATCATTTTGTAATGAAATTGAGCTGTACAATATAAATACTAAATTAATTATTTATATCATTTTGTTAACAAATTTAGTTCAACTACAAAAATACCTAATCAATTATTACTTAAGTGGTTCCAGTTATGTGTTCCCCAAAGACCCCTTTGACATCACTCCTGTTGGTTGTAAGAGATTGCCACAAGGTTGTACTGTGTATAACGATATCAAATCGACTTATATTCAGCTTCACTCATAACCTGATGGCTATTGATTTTTCAGCTTATCAAATACTCATCGCTAATGTTTAACTAAATAGTTAGTAGCGAAAAACAACCTTGTCCAAACAAACGATTTTTTTACTAGGTTTTTCAAAATGTTACTGACCTGAAATGTTTGGTTGAGATTAGATATAGGTCATTTATATTTTTTCTAGTCTCCTCAACTACCTTTCGTTTAATAAAGGTCAAGATATTTTTATAATGTTTCGGAACATGGTCGCCAGTTATTTAGTCCAAAATGATAAAATAGCTAGATTACGAGTATGAGCACAGTATATTTCTTGTGTTTGGCGTTACAAAAACGTTACAAAAAAAGTCTGACTGACATAGCCGACAAATGCTGGTTAATATGGAAAGGAAAATTTACATTCCACAAAATAAATACACGACTACCAAACATTCTTTTGTAGTCGTGTATTTATTTTGGCATATGTAAGATTGAAATACCATCACATCGTTTCTGTAGTCAACAAGTATATAGTGGCAGACATAACGATCGCGTTAATGAAAAGCTCTTATAAAATAATAATTAAAAAATGTTTATTTCATTTTGAATAAGAATACTCGAGTATTATTGTGTCATCCTCTGGATAGTAGGTGTCTGAGAGAGTACTGGTTAATTGTGTACAAGCTGTTACATTTTAGCAAGCACTCAATTCAAATACCAGATCAGTCTTTTGTTTGACATATTTATGTAGCGTTTGTTGTGATGCTTAATAGTGATATAAGAGTTGATGATAAATAGCTCATGAACTATAGAAAAATATAAATTAAGATGAATATAGTCTTACAGTAAAACCAGCCTGGGAGTGAATTCGTCAGGAATCGAACCTGAGGCTCGTTTGCCTAGAATTAATGCTAATAGTTAGACCATGACTGCCAATTTTTGCTTTCTAACTTTTTCTTCTTTGAAGATTTCATTTATTTACATCAGCCATAGCTTAGATGGCCTCTTGTCAGCCTTTTTTAGTAACTCATTTGTAATCTTAGAAAAAAAAGCACGATTATTTTTTTCTTGCTTTTTTAAACCATAACAAAGATTGAAAAATAACTTTTTAATAATTACGCACCTATCATAACCAACATTGATAAGTAATGATATGAAGAGATTTCTTATAACTCTTAGATTAAGAGGAGACAAGTCACTGGAGTGACTTATGATAAAAGTTTACCACTGAAGACGAAGAGTCAAATGTGTTATGTGATCGGTGATGCTGTATGGGGCTGAATGCTAAGTGAACACTAGAGCACAAGAGGGGAAGTACCATGCAGTAGAGGTGTGGATGCTGAGGTGGATGGTGGGCGTCACTTATAAAAAAAATGTATGAAACGAATATATCAGAGGAAGTCTCAAAGTGCCAGTAAGTAATTTGCGGTGGCACGGGCTACACCATATTGACCGATGGTTATATGGGCTGGAGGTTGACGGCAGAAGACGTCGAGGTTATCCAAAGAAAATAAAAATGGATGGTGTGGAGAAAGACATTCAACCATTTAAAGTGGTGAGATACCTTTTCCATAATATGCAACTCTGGAGAAAGAACTCTAAAAGTCTACCCGAATAGTCAAAGTAATGGGATGAAGTTCCGAGGATGAGAAACCGTATTGGAAAAAAAAATACAATAAATAAGGAAATAAATAATATACATTTAAATTGTTGTATTTTAAAGGAAGAAAAAAAAAACGTTTCTTTTCATTAAACTACAATTTTATGCACATAACAATTTTGATAATAGCTTCAAAACTTACAAACATTTATTATAACTATAAAATAATCCCGACCAGAAGATGTTCAAACACGTCAAAAAAAGTATATTCATACAAAAAAAATTGGAGAAATTTGAGTAACACAGGTGCTGTAAAACAATATGAAACGAATGGTGAAATTACCAGTTTCATGTTTATGAAAAACACAATCGCGCAATGTTTTCGCGTTGAGGTGTGTTCATACAAATATAATATACATTATGCCTACGTCTCGTAGAGTCTCGTAGCGGAAGGTCCTGCTACGAACATTCGTAGTGCGAATCGCGTAGCGATATGTCCGCCCAACCGTCATCACGCATTTAAAGCCATCGTTTTATTTTGAATTAAACAACAAATTAATTATTTATTGTACAAATGTGACAAGTTATTCTTATTTGCACAGATAAAGGTGGAACATTTATTTTAGTAAAAATGTTGGAGTTTCTAAAAGTGAATTAATATATTTCAGTTTATATACTTCCGTCTACAGTTTAAAATGCAGTTCCAGATTTTATTATGTTTTGTTGCAGTTTTTCTGAATAACGGTACGTTTTTCTTCAATATTCATTTCATTCCGTATTCTAAACGATTATTCGTTTTATTTTTACTACATGTTGAATAAGGTGCTTGGCACATGTATTAATTTGACTTCTTACATTAAATATAAAGCTTTCTAAGGTAGTTCTGTCTTTTTCAACTAACTTTGATCTTATATTAAATGTAATTTCTAATTAAGAGATATTATCTTATATATTCTCAATTCAAAATTATAAAATAAAAACGAGTGATATAAATTAGTATGGAATTTGAAATATATTTATTTAAATTTTCGATATTTTTAACACTGTTGTAAATGTTAAGTGTTATGTTTAAATATCACTTTTATTATTTTTGGATTGTTTTGTTTATATAATCCGATCAATTGTACTTTAGATGTAAAATGAAAAGTAAATTCACATTAATCGTTAAAATAGTTTTTTTCTGCAATTTCACAAAGCAATAGAAAATGCGAGTATAAAATAACAATAAATGTATAGGATATCAATAAACGCAGGATACCAAAAATGTAGGATACCAATAAATGTATAGGACACCAATAGGCAACAAAATCTTTATTACCTATTTGTAAAAGGTACTAAAATATTCTATTAAATATTTTGAAATTATAAAATAAAAGCATTCGAAGTTAGACTTTTACCAAATTAAAACCCATTACATTTTAGCGAGTATTTATGGCATCTATAAAATAAATAGAAGAATATATATAAAAATGAAGTAGCCAACGTGATATTGCTCTGTAATATCTATCTATATATATATATATATATATATATATATATATATATATATATATATATATATATATATATATATATATATATATATATATATATATATATATATATATATATATATATATATATATATATATATATATATATATATATATATATATATATATATATATATATATATAGCAATATATAAAGTATTTAACTTTTTGCGTTTTCGTATATTTTGCTCATCTACGAGAAATGACATTTGATTTAATGAGTTTTCTCGGTAAAAATATTTTTTTTTTGCAAATATCAGAGTAACGTAAGTACCTTTGTAATAAATAAAATACCTCTGTTACATAATATTAAATTTTCTGCTTTTTCATACTTTTTGCCTCTTGACATTTGGTTGAACGTATTTTATTGGCAAAAATAATTATATCATAGTTTTTTCATAAACTGAACCCATGGCATCAGTGGCTTAACTAAATGATTAAAGCGCGTTTGAGATTATTATAAAAAAAAACATCGAGAAAAAGTGAGTACATCAATATGCAATATATTGAATTTTGGTCTTTTTGTACATTTCGCTAATTCCATTACACTGGTTTAATGTACTTCTCGGCAAAAACAAATATACTTTGTCATAAAATAAAAAAAATTGAAAATTTGATAGGATTTAACTAATTTTTAATAGAATTTACTTGTCCGTTCTACATATTACTAGAAATTACCTTAATAGTGAATGAGAAATAATGTTTGGTTATGAGTATAATATACTGAAAAATTAATTAGCCAGAAAGTTCCGTGTGACCACTCCTTACTCGGAGTAATAAACACTCGACTGCTCAAAATCAGCCAAAAAATAGTTCATGGAAAAATACAATATATTTTATCTCATACCACTACCTACAGTTATTTTTCAAGAATACAGGTATAAAATGACTTTTTAAACCTATAAATTATGTTTCATTAGATTGTTATATTTTTTAATACATGATCGGTGTGTGAGAAATAGTTTGTTTTATTTTAATTTTTGTATAGTTGGACTTGTGTATGATCCGGCGTGCATATTACCATATAGATTTTTTTTCTCAATAAACTCGATTTAAAAAAAAATATTGTGTCTTCTTCGAGTGAGTTTTAAGTTTTTCACTATCCTTTTCCCCAATTTTTTTTCCATCATCTAGAAATTGATAATATTCTATTAAATATGTTTGTTTTTATCTTTGCTATCGTGATTTTCTTCCGGTTCATGTTTAAGTTTTTTTTCCAAATAGATCAATTTTGTAAATAGTTTACTGTTCACTCAAAAAGTGTTGCAAATTATTTTTATGTTTAGTTGAAAGAGATTGCCACTTGGTAATTAACCCGCTATATTGCACACTGTACCATAGTTGTATCATAGTTTCGATCGCTCATTCACGCTACAACAATTAGTTATTATCTGATAGTTAGTGTCTAGCCTTAAAAATCAAGTAAACGATAGATTAATACTATGGTTATCGGTGTCCTGTTGTAATACTCGTAGTTAGCATGCTTCCTTAGCTCACTAGCACACCGGATTCGGTGTCGTGTTGTAATAGTTAGCATGCTTCCTTAGCTCACTAGCACACCGGATTCGGTGTCGTGTTGTAATAGTTAGCATGCTTCCTTAGCTCACTAGCACACCGGATTCGGTGTCGTATTGTAATAGTTAGCATGCTTCCTTAGCTCACTAGCACACCGGATTCGGTGTCGTGTTGTAATAGTTAGCATGCTTCCTTAGCTCACTAGCGCACCGGATTCGATTTCAGACAGTTATTGGATTAGGTTTACTTGGAATATTTTTTTCATCTGAATTTATTGTTGTCTTGACACGTAATAAATACAATATATAAATTCTTCAAGCGCTGTATTTTTGCACATCAAAGTAGACTGGATAAACTTTTAGGTAATTATGTCTGATCTCATTTTATAGTTTCGATAAGCTTTGATAAGCATTCCAGAAATAAAGTTATATCAGATTTTTTTTAATTAAAAGAATCAAACGTTATAATTTTTTAATACTTTTCTAGGGGTACTGTAATTATGTGAAACTTATAGGTATAAGTATTTGTCATGCCTTTCTTTGATAGTTTTGAGTTTTCAGGGTTCGTGGAAGGTGTTATGTTAAAGGTTTTCCAGACATTTCTCACCCTTAAGTTCATTGTTTTATTCCTTTATCTCTTTATTTGTTTCCTTTTTTATGTCTAGTTTACACAATATTTTTTACGAGTTCACCATATTAAAAGCCAAAAGTTTCATCAATATAAATATTATGTACTTTCAATATGAAAAAACGATACCATTATCATCCATAACTTTCTTTAAATTGTCAAGATATCATAAATATGTAGGTATATCTTAAATCTTAAAATGATACCATTATCATCCATAACTTTCTTTAAATTGTCAAGATATCATAAATAGGCATATCTTAAATCTTAAAATGATACCATTATCATCCATAACTTTCTTTAAATTGTCAAGATATCATAAATATGTAGGTATATCTTAAATCTTAAAATGATACCATTATCATCCATAACTTTCTTTAAATTGTCAAGATATCATAAATATGTAGGTATATCTTAAATCTTAAAATGATACCATTATCATCCATAACTTTCTTTAAATTGTCAAGATATCATAAATATGTAGGTATATCTTAAATCTTAAAATGATACCATTATCATCCATAACTTTCTTTAAATTGTCAAGATATCATAAATATGTAGGTATATCTTAAATCTTAAAATGATACCATTATCATCCATAACTTTCTTTAAATTGTCAAGACATCATAAATATGTAGGTATATCTTTAATCTTAAAATGATACCATTATCATCCATAACTTTCTTTAAATTGTCAAGATATCATAAATAGGTATATCTTAAATCTTAAAATATCTGTTAATGATAATAATAAAAGGGTGATATGTATTTGGTACAAAAAACTGCACACAATTCATATACAGAATACTAACTAGAAAAAAACCTTAGATCTTCCCATGTGTGATAGTAAAACATTCGTTTTTAGATGGAGTGTGGTATACTCGTATGTATGTAGTGTTCATATATATAATCATAAATTTTGAAAAAAAATCCTAAAAAGGGTTTTCTTCAAGTAATTCCTGAAGCTGCACACGCCATCTATATCGCAAGCATTTATAGCTACAAAAATATTGTAACAAGTAAACAACGTATGGTGACCTTATCTTCAGCCCTAAATTTGTTAAGTTATTTTCATATTCTTATCCGAGAATATGGTCGAAGTTGGAAAACCTGAACTAAATCATGACAAATGTACGTTTTCAGCTCTAATTTAAACTCTTTTTGCTCCAATATAAGCCCATGGAGCCTTTCAATTTAGTTTTCATGTGTACTTTTAGTGCAATCCTAAAATTTGTTTTTGTTTTAAAAAAAATCCATGTTTGAAAAAAATCATATTTAAAAAATAAACATATTTTTGACCTTTCAGATCTCCTAGCTATCCATGTGAAGGTCTCCCTCCAACCAGTGCCAGACGTGGCACGTAAGGGAGGACACGTGGCCCTTCGTTGCCTTTACAACCTACAAGGGGCGCCACTGTACATGGTAAAATGGTACCGAGGGAACAGAGAGTTCTACCGATACACTCCTGGTGATACACCAAAGAAAAAAGTGTTTCCTACTCCTGGTATTCATGTCGATGTAATTATATTCTATAATACCTAATTCACAATTTATTATACATTAAATATTTTTGGTATGGTGTCTGTGAAAATCACCAGGCTTTTTTTAAATTATCTTAATATGAAGAAACCCGTATTAATTCGTGGAAAAAATATGTCGTAACACCAGCGTTTGATATGCTCAAGTAGGCCTGGCAGAGTCGTCTTTCTGTGAGTGCGGGGGGATCCAGACCATGGACCACGTTGTAAAGAACTGCCAATTGTAAGCGCTTACTGAAAGTGTGTAAGAGCTGCACAAGCTAACACCAGCCAATGTGTTCTGCAGAAGAGTATACATAGCGCGTAAGGTTCGCAGTTAGACGAAGCAGCAAGTACAATACACATATTCAGAGTTTCTTGAAAAAAAAATTAACTACTAGAAAGTTCATATTTTCTTTGTTTGTAAATATTGAACCGTTTGATTCATATTGAATTTCTTTGTTTGTAAATATTGAAACCGTTTGATTCATATTGAACATGTACGAGTATGACAAACTATAATAACATATAGTGGAATTTAAAAGGTCTATTTTGATTTATGTAGTGCAAACTTGTTGTGGTTTGTTTTTCAATCTGATAGAAATGACATTTTTTTATATCAATTAATCAACTGACAATTAGGGTTTAATTACGAACTGAAGGTCAAAAATAAATTAAGATAGTTCAAATGATTTTGATTAATATTTAAGCTGATTTTATGATACACCTCTATGCGGAAAAGATAAAAGGCTTAAATTTTTATCATACGTTGATGGTAATAATCTGTCAATTCAAGGGAAAATTAAACAGTTGATAATTTTGTATTTCATTGTCAGTTATTAAATATTGAATGTGACCGATAAATAATTAAAATTCAAAGTGCATATAAATACAGAAATATAAGATATTATAAAAAAAATATGAATATCGAATCCCTAACGTAATTCATATACTCGTAACTTGCAGTCAAAATGAAATTTGTATAAAATATAGCACACAAGTCAGAACTAAGAAGGCACAAGATCGAATGACGTCTAAGAAAGAAAATCCGTCTTCCCTCTAATATGAATTAAAACCTTGATTAAGAATATAAATGAAAATACAATTTAGTAGAATGAAAGCAATTCGCACATTATAATGATAATTACTCACACCTCTCCGAAACGCGTTCAAATACACCCGAAGCGAAAAAATGTATAATCTAAAAACAGATGTCCTCTAAATTATTAACCATACAAGAACATTTTTGTGGATAATAATTTAGATAGTTCTGATTTGTTGTAATGTATGTCGCACTATTTTCAATTTTGTAAATAAAATAAATCATGCGCTTTCATATTACAAACAAAAAAATTAAATATCTTATTTTTATCTACGTCATGATGTAGCGTTGAATAAATAATAGTTGCGAGTGTAGATTTTAAAGTTTCGACATTTAAAATGCTGTCAAATGATGCGTGGGCGCTGTGTTGTTGTGTTTTAAAATGTATTGTGTTTGTGAAATTGATACACAATGTCTTAATAGGAGAATAAGGTTATTAAAATCCTGAATATTTTATATACAAGCATCGTTTTATAACATAACACTTTTGTGGTATTAAAAATCTCTGAAACCGTAGACGGCACGGGTTAATCATTTTGTAAATAAATACTAATTCACAATGATATAGAAATCTGGAAATATGAAAATTCAAAAAGTTGAAAGTTTAAAATAAAAATAAATCAACACCTCAATTTTAAATCGATTATCAACATTTCTTTATCAATCCTTTATTCATTGCTTTGAATCTATATTTGGCGCTACTTTAAACATTCCATGCTAACAATTGGTTGGTTGGGCTGTTTTTATAATGAAGTGTTCAATAAATAAAAACAGTGCTCCCTCGGAGTGTTACTTCATTATTGTATGACACATTTGAGAAAAATCATTTAGTTTTTACAATATTTTACATTTGTGTTATTTCAGCATTTAGAAAAAAAAACACAATAAGCCGGTATAGTAAACATAAAATATTCATGTGTTTTTTTTACAAATCCCGGTATTATAGGTATATGATTTTTTTCGATAATTATTTTGTAAAATTTTTGTACTGACCCTATATCGTAGACTTAAAAATTTCTTCTTTAAATGTATTTAATGTATGTACAAATCAGGCATAACCTTGCCGAAATCCAAATTAATGGAATAAATATAACTTAAATTCATATTTTTTAGAAATCACTTTTTAGCATTTTAACAGGTGATATAATAACAAGTGATATCAAATAAAAAAATATAGTGAAAGTAAATCAAGTGAAGCGTTTTATTTTATTCCATTAATGTATGAATATTCTACTAAAATCAACTCATGTCAGCTTAAAAATAAACGTTTCATACATATAATATATTCAACAGCACTGCGTGCATTTTCTCTCTCCCTTTTACCAAATTATTCAAGATTCTCAAAAGCGAAGTCGGGCTGTTTGAAGCGACTCGGGGCGACATGCCCTCAAAAGGTTTCAAATGTTACCCCGTGGTATATAAGATTTCCTCTCCGACAAAGCGTTACTTTATTGCATTTTCTATACACGTTACTGTGTCTGGAATCCAAGAGTGATACTTCGCGTCAAAAGAAGAAAATTGCTTTTGAATACAATAACACACAGGAGAAGGAGAAAATGTTCTTAGTTCTGTTATTTCATAAACCTTCGGAAAAAAGAAAGGTTTTTGAGATTAGAAAACCTTTAAAATATATAAATTTGTTTACTGGATCTTTTACACTTATAACATATAAAATAAGGCTTTTAAGAAAAATGTTTTCTAATTTAGATTAATCAGGAAAGTACTTTTTTAAGGTAATTTTATAATAATTTCATTGTATACAGTGCAACTAATGGTTTATTCTCATGTGGTAATGTCTTCCAAACAAAACCTTTAATATATTAGGGAGACCTTTACCGTTCCCTTCCTGTGCTAAAGAAATCCACGCTTTCCGGTGCTGTGTATTCAATACACATGTAAAAATGAGCAATTTAAAATCTGAAAAATAAAAATATTCATAGCCAATCGCTTAAATTTGAAGTCAAAAGTGACAATAATTGAAATTTAATTGCTGAAACCATGAAAAAAACATCGGCCGACGTTCACAAAATGGGCGAAACGACCACCTCAAACGAATGGCCGAGAGTTACTGAAACGAGATAAGCAAACGAACTGAGATTCTATTTTTTGGGTTCCCATATACCGAAGTAGAGTTAGAGTGATACGTGAATAGCGTCGCTTCCTAAAGCATAGCGGTTTTTTTTAGAATTAATATATCTACGTCACACGCTGGCCCACGTTTGATTGTATTGGTGAATTTATTCCCGATGTTCCCAAAATATCTCTGATGTGGCCGATAAGTGCTTATTATTATTAATATTATTTTTTCATTCAATGCGTAAATGTATTACGAAGGAATGCCTAAAATCTGAACCCAGTATTTATTATATATTAAAGTTTTTTATATTAAAGTTTTTAGAAGCAATGTGTACTAGTTATACATCACAGGGAAGGAAGGGTAAAAGGATATCAAGTTGAGGTCGGCTGATTCGGGCATTTTCCTCCTTCCATCTCGATCTCGTCAATTATTTGGAGATAGTCCGAAGTCCGAGTCTCGTCATAATATCCTCCTCCGATTTCATATACAAACTGTTCATGGGTCTCCCTTTGCGTTTATTTGGGACTTCCCAATTCGTGGAAGTCTTTAGTGTAAACTCTTCATCCCACCGGTGCATGTACCCATACTAGTGTAGTCATGCTTTCCGGACTTTAATTACTATTGACGCTACTTATTAAATTACTAGACGATTTACCTGTGCAATGCACGGCTTCAGATATTTTTAGAACGTTTCTTCCTCAATTGTTATAAAACGGTGCTTGTATATAAAACATTAACGGAGTTAACTTCTTACTTATCTTATTAACACATTTTAAAACAATGTCTCAAATAAAATATTTCATAAAATACAGAATTACCGCCCCGACACATCAACTGATAGTTGAATATAAAAATTATAAAATTTTCACTCGCGACTTATATTTATTCAATACTACATCAGGATGTGGATAACAAGAAAATATTTCAATTTTATAAATGAGTTACTCGTATTAGGCGTATGCGTATTTTTATCTATAAAGGTGAAAATACTGCAACATTTGTTATGAAAAATAAGTACTATCTAAATAATTGTGTTATTTGGGTGATAAAAACGTGCTATTTGTGACACATATGTTTTTAGGTTTTAATTTTTGTTTCACTTCGTACGAACTTCAGAGCGTTTGGAGAGATCTAGGGTTTAACACACAAAAAATATACATACCGATATAGCAAAATAAAAAAATAAAATTGATCTTTTTTCATTATATGAACAGCGTTTTAATGAGCTAACTTATCATTTAGTTTGAACAAATGTAAACTTGTTATATTTTCTAACTAAAGTGTGTTTTTTATATGAATTATGGATGAGAACTTTGTCCTAAGTAATGCAGTTTAAATAACAAGGAATTAAAAATGTTTAAAAAATTATACCTTCCAGATTTCAGTATCGAATTCAACACAAGTGATGCTTAGAAACCTGGAAATGTCCATGTCTGGAAAGTACAGCTGTGAAGTGAGCGCTGAAGGCCCCTCTTTCTCCACTGCTCTTGAGTCGAATCAGCTGGAAGTTTATGGTAAAAAATAGTTCCATTTCGTTTTGATTTTTTTACATAAAGATGATGATCATGCCTGGATCACAGCTTCCACGTGGTAGTTTGGCTGCAGATACCTACACTGTCAGCATAACGGCATATTGGTATGTACAAATTTATTAAAAACCTCGGCCATGTTTTAATGAAAAATCTAATATAATGAAAATTATAGATATTCTAATAACTAATATAATATGTGAAACCTGCATAAATGTAAATAGCAATTACTGTTAAAAAAATAATTTAATTTTATTATCCTAGCTCCGCCTGAGTCCGGCCCCACGATCTATACGGAGCGCGCCCAGTACGCCCCTGGTGACGTCTTGAAAGCCAACTGCACCTCGCCTCCCTCACACCCAGCTGTCAATCTGACCCTTGTCATCAATACTCAACATGTGAGTGCTTGTTTATTGGTTATTAGTTGTACCAACTTAGAACACATTGCACAGATTCTTTTATAATTACTGCGCTTTTAAAGAATTAAGAAACAAGTGTACATATTTGATTGCAACATATAACCTTTACAAACCCTATCAGTACCGTAAGGTCACTTTGGGCTCACTTGTTTTTTTAATTCACCCAAAGAAATAAGGAATTGAACGATGATATGAGTTTTGAACACGTTTATTAATTTATTTATCTGGAAGTCGATTTCGCTTATCTTAATTTATTTTACCTGAATTCGATATTGACCTTAAAATCAATCAATGAAACAGGATCATTTCTACTAAGCAGGCAAAATATTTTATAGTAAGTTGCTTAAAGCATGGAGGACGATATATATTTTTTTGGGCATAATAAGAAAGAATATATTTTGTACTTTTAAAATATCAATCCTCATGAATCGAGATAATTTGTAAGTTTCTTTTGTTATTACTTAAAACAAAATACTTATTTATTTATAAATAAATATTGATCATAAAATGGTATTTAAAAAAAAAACTCTGGATGAATAAATAGAAAGCTATTTTCATTTCAAATGCACTGTGTGGACTGCGAAAAACAAATTAACTTTGGCTTATGAATGATAGATGTCACTATCATCATGATACTTTCAGGGAAAATAATATTTTGAAAAATATATATTTATAATATATTGAAAAAAATCAATTGTATTTAATTGTGTAATTAAGTATAAACTTTTTCCTGAAGATTTCAGAACATAATAAATTAAAAAAAATCGAAAATATTTAAACGAGAATTGAAGCGACTGTTTTTCAAGAAAGCAAAACATGAATATCTTATGAGAAGAAAAAAACGACAAATTATCATTAAGTTATAAAATGTTTCGGCTTAAACTTTGTAGAATATTTAACAAGAAACATCTTTGTTATTCCATTTATTATGTTAATCTCCACTACACGTGTTTATATCTGCTATTTCGAGGAACATCAGGCAGATTCCCGGTTTGTTATTTCAGCAGTGCATAGATATCAAACCATTGAGTTGTCTTACTTTACTATGCTATGAAAAAAAAACAAAATAAACTATTAAATATTTTAATACTTTAAATACAGCATTAACAAAAGTAAACAACATATTATACTGCACCTATTATAATCGTCCTAATTATTCACCTGTTGTTGTTCAATAAAAAAATGTGTTAATAAATATAAACAATAAAAAAGCAAAATTCTAAAAACTGATCTTGAAAACCATAGTTTAACAGTAAAAAATATATAGTATATCACATATACAAAAATCTACTATTGAACTCGTTTTTTTTTAAAGGGGAACTTTATCATCATCACTATCACGCCATGTCCTTCCTGGGATAGGCAGAGAGAACAGAGCTTGGCCTCATTACATCCTGGCATACATCTGCCATGTCTATAAATTAAGTCAAGCATACTCTCCTATTTTATAGGTGTTTCATGTGTACTCGTATCGTTACTTCGTTGCAGCTGGTACAGAATCTATCTTTTAAACTTTTGTCATTTGTTCTTTCTACGCGGTTGAACCATTTAAATGTAGCTTCTTTCACCTTGAGCACTGCACCTACTTTTAATCCGTTTTTTTAATGTTTTTTTCATTATTTCACTATTGTATCATGCATTATTTTTCTATGAGTTTTAGGCGACAATCTCATTTTTACCACATTTATCCTAATTGAATCACTTTTACGCATATTGTTGGAATCATGATTCTGTTATGAGAAGTGCGCTTGGCATCTCTCAAAAAGCTTTAGTCGGTAATAAGGAATAAATATAAATTCCTTCGGCCCTTAACGAATGCTTAAAACAGGGAGTAAATTATGAAATAAATCAATTTTATTGTGTTTTATTACACACGTTATTTACAGTATATTGACATCCTTTGTAACCAACCAGAAATATTTTTAAGAGGTCTTAAATAAAAATCAGACTGGTACCTTCTTTAATAAAACGAGGACCAGCGGGAAACGATTCCATAACCCACATCATGAAATAAATGCGTCTTATCAACAAGACCAGGAGAACACCTGTGATCGTACTTCAGATTAAATTTTCAAAAATTCTTAAAATTACGGAATTTCTTAAGGCGTTGAATTATTTAAATATTATGTTTTTCATTTTAAGAAATGTTTCAACCTTCTATCGTGATTTTTTCGTTGCATTTTAGAGATTTGATTATTCATCAGTTGAGAATTTTGAAATCGTTTTGGTCTTTCAGATGGCTGGAGCAACAAAGATTGTTCACAATTTAGAAGGGGGCTATCAAAAGAGTGAGCTTATCATTTCTGAGCCACTGACTACACTGCACTTCAGAGGAGGCAAAATGGTTATAATGTGCTTTGCCCAACTTCGCCCTGTTTATTTAGAACAAGCCATTATATCTTTTCCGATGTCTTCTGGACCAATACCTGAGAGAAGTAACTTGATATTTGATATGTTTTACCAAAATATTAATGTGATCAGTGCCTAAGAAAAGTAAACATACATTAGATCTATTTTTATAAAATACAATTATGTTCCTTCAATTATTCAGAACAATCCATCGTATTTTCTCGATGTTTACATGAGAGAAATAAGTGGACATTTTAGTAAATAAATTAATAAATAAAGATTTAATGATAGGAACATAGAATGTACATTTGTAAATACATTCCGAAATCGCACATAACATATATATCAAGATAAAATCAGAAAATATATTTAAGAGAGAAGCTATCAAAAGTTTTGGGCTCATCTCAAAACACACCCCACTCGAGATACGAGTACAGCCCATCAATATATAGGGCGAGTCCGGCCGTGAGTACATCAGATGTTTTTCAGCCCACACCCTAGAAAAACTAATAACTAATAACATGTATGAAATACTCAATCCAGGCGAGGATGTGGCCAAAGAATTCATGCTCATCCCTCCAAGTCTTTGTAAGATAGTTTTATTATCAATGTTATCTCATATCATGAACGGTAATAATGTATATCAATGTGTGACAGAATACGGAATGAACTGAGTAGAGATGAATGTGAACTTAAGACTGATGTGTTGAATAAGATGAAGAAGAGTACGCCGCAATAGTTTGGACATGTGGAGCGAATGAAAGAATAACAAAACAAACATATAGTGCAAATATGAGTAAAAGGTATGTGAAAGGAAATTATGGTTGTATGGAATGAATTATATTTGAATCAAGGAAACGTAGAAAGTCTGAGAAATCGTAGAAGCTGTTTTAGAAGGGAACTGATATTGGGGGGGCTAAGGATTGTGTCGTGATAGGAAACCGATGATCTGTCATCTCTGCCTACCCCGGCAGGGAAATGGTATGTTTGCCCGAACAGTAAATTCAACATCATAATTTTAATTATGTAAAAAAGTTATTAATTTATTTTATTAATAATGTCAACCCAGTTCATATCCTGACCACCTCTAGAATGCGCCTTAAACTAAAATCTGAAAAATCCTGAAAAGCCAACACTCACAAGTGTCATATGTTGAGTGCTGATAAACCACTGAAGTTTTTGTTTCATTTTAAAGGCTAGTTATAATATATGTTTAAGTCATACACGTATATTGACCGCGTCCAATTAATATTCCGTTTCTTCTGTCTTCGTGGAACTTTTCCACTTATAACATAGATCGATTGTTAAATTTTTGAAGCGTAATCAGTTGAAACGTTAAATTGCCTAGTTTTGTTATTATTTGAAATAATTTTTATTATTTTGAATCATAAAACTGTATAGTGGCTTTAATTTGGTGGCACAATATCATCCTTATTTTGGTGGATTTACCTATTATAAAAAAAGGCTAATTACGGAACAAGAACCTTTCGCGTGTCGTATAATACTCGTACTCGTACATGACAGCGATTAGATATTTCTTCTGTATTCAAATTAACTTTTTTATTCGTATTCTGATTATATTAAAACTTCTGCGTTATTTCAAAATAAACTCTTAACACCTAAGTTACGTTTTTTTGATTAACTTCTTTTTTCTGTTAAAATTTAAAAAAAACTTTTAAATTTAAAACGTAAGTAAGTTTGCCCACTTCCCAACAGCGAATCCAATTAAAGCCCGGCTTTTAGCTAAAGTAGTTCTTCTCTTGTAAATTACCTTTCAACAAATCCCAAATAATGATACGGGTACATCAAAGAGCGTGGCCGGTAGATACAATCGTCTTTCGTTCAATTTCTAGAGCTTAGAATCACTTGATTATGCACGTTACTTGCGGTTCGTCATAACAGTCTTGGCAATACTACTCCACACATAAAAAAATCACACGTCTTAAACAGTATTGTGAAAATTGTTACTGTTATCAGACAAACTTTAATACAACCTGATGATTTATTACAATATGACACTCTCTACAAACCAACCAGAAATAGGCTAACGTGGACTTGTGACTAATGAAAGTCAGGCAGAAATGCCTTGAAAACAATTGGGTATCAATGTGACTCGAACATGCATTTTACATACAAACACAAATTTTACCAATTATACCAGGCATGGTCAAACTTTTACCAAGGCGGGCCATATCCTGTCTGACAGAAGCCGTTGCTAACCACGGGATAAAAAAAGAAAAATGTTACAGATTAATTAAACGATTCATACTCGTATATGTATTATAAATCAATTATTACGATCCGAATAATAGTTATATAAATCAATAATAACTACTTAAAAAATAATCAGTGAGAAAACGTAATGAAACTATTTTGTGTCATTCATCAATTTCTTTATGTCAGGCTTCATTTTTGTCATTGAAATATATCGCCATAATATCGCTTCCGAATGGGTATCAGTTAATCTTATCTCGTTGAATTTTCAGGGATATTCATTATTGAGAAAGTTTCCTCTCATTTACAAATATCACAAGTATTTTCATTGCTAATTATTTCAAATTAATATATTTAGCTGTGTTTAGATTTTTATAAAAATTAGATACATTTTTACAATATTTTTCACGTTAAACTTCGTCACATTATAAATCCATCAATTTTAGTTAAATGTCAATTGGAGAAGGATCTACATTTGAAGCAAAGTAATAAAAATTGATAAAATATTTCTATGTTTTGAAAATATTAATGTTTTCATTTAATTTAAGCATTACATTTAGTTTATGCAATATAAAATCACGCTGTATGCCTACTCAGACAATAAAAATAGCCCTCGTGGTCCAAATCTACTAATACGATTTTTAATCTTGTCTATCTTAACCTATCTTAACTAATACGATTTTTAATCTTGTCACACCAATTTATCGCTGTCTTCATCGAAGTATTTCAATATTTTAATATTTTTGAAACACCTAGTTCCTTGTAGATAAGTGGAATAAATGTGTGTGCTAGAAGAGTACCAGAGTTAGATATTGCTAGAAAACAAATCGAAAATATTCTGCAAATTTTCATTTAAATGGTGACTTTCGGAAATGAAACCTGGGTGTTGATTTGCTAAAAATAGCTACAGTTCGTTTACAATTTCTAGAAGTTGATCATACTTGTACTATGATAATGATTTTTTTATCAAAACATTTTGATAATGATTTGTGTATTATGTCCAAGGATCGATCCGGAAGTTAATAAGGATAATTAAATGCACCTGAGTAATTAATTTCCAAGACACGCACAATCAATCAAATTAATTAGGATGATTATCAACCAGTTCGATGCTTCAAGCAACCATGCTTGTCGATAGAGATTACTTTCAACATCGAAAGATAACCAGATGAAATTTAAGCGGGATATTAAGAAAATGATAACGAACCATGAAAGGAATCCGTAAATGCATAAACACATCTTCCTTTTAAAATTATCATGTTTACAAGATTATTTTCTGGCACTAAAATAAAAGTGTTTGGAAAGCAGTGGTGTACAATATTTCAGTTTGTTTCGATCCTACCA
This sequence comes from Odontocerum albicorne, assembly GCA_949825065.1. Taxonomy (NCBI): domain Eukaryota; kingdom Metazoa; phylum Arthropoda; class Insecta; order Trichoptera; family Odontoceridae; genus Odontocerum; species Odontocerum albicorne. The sequence goes on from OX463850.1 coordinate 18,955,690, forward strand.
CCTCCACTATGTTATGAGGGACAAATAAGTCCCCTTCCAGCGCGATATACTCTTGAAGATCGAATGCTTCTTTATTTTTTATAACCGCGACGTTACGTAGTCATAAAGAAAGATCTACGTCAAGGTACTAATTCCCCGGCGGCGACACACTTGAGTGTAAAAAGAATTGTAGCGCTGACGGACTTATGCTTTAATCTCATGGAAGAAGAAATATGTCTTGCAGCGCAATAAATGTACTTTAAGTAAAAAGAGGCTTAAGACCTGGAGTTCAAAAAACTATCCTTTGACGCCATTAGATCGAAAAGTCAATTGGTTTGAAGGTTAACTATTGTAAGGCTGAGTGAAGATTCCTTCGAAAATTATCGACTCGATTTCATTGCAGTATCACAAAATGTGATCCGTGGATAGATACAGATGTCCGTAAATATTAAAACAGGGCTTAGGGCTAATACTAAGGCTTTAAAGTTTGTCACTAAAGCTCTCATGGTCAGAGAAAAATTGGGTAGTCTAATAGTTTGAATACACCCACGGGGAGTCAAGACGCACCCTGATTCAAAGAAATAATTTGAATGTCTGTCTGCCCACGAAGGATGATGCCAATAGTCAGTTCAGCTCAGTTCAATATCATCTCCACCCACGCTATTATGGTGGACAAAATATGTTATCATCCAGCACGATCTACACTAGAAGATCGAAATCTTCTTTATTTTTTTATGAGTGGGACGTCACGAAGAAAAAGCTATGCAAAGGACTCATTCTCCGGCACACTCGAGAGTAAAAGGAATCCGACATCACGGGAGAAGAAAAACGATTCATAGGGCTGTAAATATATGATACTTATAAAGTGAATTGAGACATAGAGTTCAAACAGCCAAGCAAGTTGCCAATACTTTCACAGAAGGTTTCAAATGCAGCAAAACTATATTTTGACGCCACTAGATCAGAGTAGCCAATCTATCTGAAGATGAACCGATGTAAGGCTAAGTGGAACTCCCTTCGGAAATTATTGACTCGATTATGTGCTCTGCGGATTGATCCAGGCAGCCGCAAAAGTTTCAACAGGGCAAAGGGACAAGATTCAAGCGTAAAAGTTTGCCATTAAAGCTCCATGGTCTGAGAGGAATTAGATAGCCCAATAGTTTAGGTACGATGGCGGGGAGCTGAGGTGCGCCCTGATGCAAGGAAACATTGGAATAGCTGTCTTCCCATGAAGAAAGAAAACCAATTATGCTGTCAAGTTGACAACTAGACTCCTAGGCAGGCTATACTGATTCTGACAAAAGTCATCAAACATCCTTCTTCAGCATACGCAATTTCCTACCCTACATATCGCGTTCTGAAATCAACAACTCGCTTTTTTTTACACCTGGCCATCCATCGGATGGGGGGGGCATGGCTTCAGCTTATTTGCTATCCACGTTTACCCACAGAATTAACCGTTCAAGGCAACTGTTCTATTGTCGTGGTATGCGTATAAAATATTGTACTATCATTTAAACAGATAATGTTTATATGATAGTTAATACTACAAAATATGTAAGAAATAAAAACATTTTTACAAAGTGACTACATTTTTAATATTTGAACAATGATTTTATGTCTATATTAACTTACTTTTTTGGCGTAATGTGAAGTTTATTAATAAAGAATCCACATATGTTATATTTATATTTTCGGGAATGATTTGAAACGTTGCTCTTTATATGCTTTGTGATTTTAGTTAGCCAAATTTGGACTTTCATATGCTTTTTTCTCTTTCTGGTGGCAGAGAGTCTAAGTTTATATGTGAGTTTCTATTTTTAACAATCATTTATAACTGCTTATTTATTCTACTTTTTATTTGTATCATATCATATTTCTCGTGTAGAAGGGTGTGAGCTGAAAAATGTTTATATTCTTTCAGTCGGACTCGCTCTCCTATTGGAAGGAGTTTGTCTAAATTGGGAGGATGTTCTTAGATGAGTCAAAACAGTTTGATAGCTTCTTTCTTAAATGTGTTTTCTTTTCCATTGCCTTAACATATGCGTGTAATTTTAGGATACATATTTACATATACTTACTATGTTGTTATAAATTTATTATAATTAAATAAATATAAGAATAATTATCATATTCTTTATTTAAGGCTATGAAAACCAAAACGTAAATAAAATACCCACTGTGCTTGGAACATGATTATTTTTTTCAATTTACAAAGTTATCACAATTTTCACCTATACTTTGGTTCATTTTAGACTTTTTATTATTCACATATTGCTTCAAAAATATAATTCAAAAAACTGTTTAAGTAATATTTTAATAAAACATACATTTAATTTTAAGGGAATATGCATTGAATTAGTTTAATTCAATTTTTATTAATAAAATTATTTTGTTTTTTTTTTCAGTAACCAGTTCGGCCGGAATTTCGACAATTACGAAACATTTGTTTCTGCTTCTGTTTTTAGTATTATTAATTCAGTCAATTTGTTGCCTTGATTACGAAGAAATATACAATTTTTCTGATTTAGAAAATTTCCTTAGTACTGATTACATTGATGATGAAATTCCAAAAAATTTAAAATCATCCTTAACTTGATAATTATTAAAGTATAATGTATTTAGATAACCAATATATCATAACCCTTTTAAGCTGTTAATAAAATCAATATCCTATGTTTACTTTATAAATATGTTTTGTCAAAGAAATTATAATGTTCGTTTAATATTGTTTACACATTTAAAAAGTCTCCTAAGAATGTTAATTCATATTCAAGTCAACATAAACGTTTGGATGTTTGATAATTTGTATGTGTAAGAGAATTTTAATTTGACTCATATTTTGACATATTAAATTTAAAATAAATTCACTTTTAACAGAATTCAAATTTTTAAGTGTTACCAAAACCATTTGAGCAGTGCTGAAATTTAATACTATTTTTTTAACCACTGAACATTTGTATATATCGTTTTTAGAAATCGAAAAACTTACTTACTTTTATCCATTTTTTAAAACGAAATGAGGCTAGATTATTTTGGTAGGCTGACGACCTTCGTCGCCTAGTTGATACGACGCCTATCTTCCAGCCTGGGGGTTGTAGGTTCGACATCCGTTGAAACCAGGGTTAAAAAAAAAGGTTTCAGTCTGTTTTTACTAAAGGCTTCTTTAACAAATTTTTGGTTAGTTGAAAGAGATCCACATGGAAATAAACCTGCCAGGTTGTAAAATATACAACGAAAATGTAACACAATATATTATTTATAGTTAAAGCATTAACAATATGGAGGTTTAAATGCATTGTAATTTGTTTTTATCAAACACTGTTTATTCCACTTTTTGTAATGGTATAACCCTACCGGTTTCAAGGCTTTCACCTCATCATCAGGAGAGCACAAACAAGACTCCAGGAGAGGATAAACCGAGGAGAGTCATCAGGAGAGCACAAATAAGTGCTCTCCTGATGATGAGGTGAAAGCATTGAAACTACGTTATACCGTTACAACAAGTGGAATAAACAGTGTTTGATAAAACAAATTACAATGTAATACAATATTTTTGTAACAGTAAAATTATGCATATTGTGTGAACCCGATGCTTAGTACATTGTAAATAACGTTTCTTACTTTTTCATATTTAAAAATGCATAAAAATGTAAGTAAACATTGGAAAAAATATTTAAAAGTTAATTAAAAGCTTTCTGTTTATATTTAAAATGAAATCTATAATGAAAATTAATTTTTAATAAATTAAACTCTATATTTTATAAGGAAAATTAAAATTAAACACTGATAGTTGTAGGCCGCTTTTATAGATAGGCAATTGTATGGCGAAACTGTGGCACTGAGTAAATAAATTAAGTACTAGAACTATCAAAGTCGTTAATTATGATTTTCATTTTAGTACTATTTTACTTATCCATTAATACTTTTCTAATAACCCTGATGCATTTTATTTCATATCATAAGAAAGAGAAAAAACCTCCAGATTGAAGTATTTTTTATTAACTGTATACATTAAATTATGAATTTCAAACTTCCCGAATGATCTAAACAGGTCAAGGTATTTAATTAATTAAAATATTATTAAATCGCCTTAGCTATAAAAATTCAATGCTTTGCTTAAAAGAGTGATTAATAAACAAAATAATTATGAATTTGGAAAGAAAATCATTAGAGCGGAAAAATATTTGTATTTTTATACTTAACAAAAGTCTCAAAAAATATTGGATATTAAGCTCATGTAAATAATGTTGAAATAAGATTTTATATTTGAAAACCAAAATGCTTTGGAATTTCAATTAGCTTTGATAGTCTTTTAAATAAAAAGTTAACGGAATTCCAATAAATTTATAGGTACGTACGGACGATGAATTGAAAGTAAAGCTTAAATAAAATCAGCAAACTCGTAAATAACACATTTTTAAATGTTTCGTACTGTTACAAACCTAGTTTAAAAAAAATATATGTTTTTTAAAATGTATGATACATTTCTATGTCGTACAAAAGGCACTCTATTGACAAAATTATGGTAAGTGCCTTGAAGTAATATACCATATAATCGTAGATATTTTTTTATTGTTAATTATGTGTTAATTTTTAATCAAATTGGAGTTTATTTTGGATCGAAAAAGTTTTTGGCGTAAGCACGAGCACATTTCTTTTACTATTAGAAACACGCACATTTAACATTTTTTTAAACATGAAGCAAAGAGAATCACATAAGAATAATTGACAAAAAATCAAAGCCATTTATTTTTTGTTTTGAGGATATCTCATACAATTTCTATTTACGTGAACTATACAAATTTTATGTGTTTTGTTTTCTCTCTGAATTTCATTTGTTTTTGTATATCACTTATTTTGAAATAATAACTTGACAAGTTAATATTCTTAATTCAAATTATTATATTTAAAAAAAAAAAGCTTCTTCCCTTATTATTTCTTAGTCAAATGTGAATTCAGATAAGTTCGAAGCTTTTTAAAAATTATGTTCTTAAAGTAAAATAATTTTCAGATTTATATAAATAAAAATGAACTACATATTTGACACACAATTTTCTAGACATTAATGTTGATCCTTGATAAAAGTTTCAAAAGAAAAAAATATAAGTATGTATTCAATTTGAATCGAGATTAAATATATTCTCATATTATGTTTTAATTTTAAGATCACCAAAAAATAATAGAGATGCTCAATTCATAACAAGTTTAAAACTTTAAATACTTAAGAAAGTTTTAAACTTCCCATATCTATTTCATTTTAATAAACCGTGCAGAAATACTAGATAGCACATTTCTGTGTATAATATCTCAATCAAATCAAATAAACATGTTGATAAAATATACAATTTTTTTTTCAGATATCAGAAATTGATTTATGGCTATTTGACTTTATGTGGTCAATTTGTTTTTTTTTTATAACTTCGGCAGCCGTTAAATCTTATTTATGGCTTATTTTAAGTATTGTATATTTTTCAACAGTCCACGTTTTTCAAAGTGATGAAAGTATGTGTTATTATTTATGTAAAATAGTTTTATCTGTTAATTTAATTTGTCAGAAGAATGTTTACTACTGTACTTTATTTTGTTTCAAAGCTGAATCAAATAAAAAATATGAACACATTTGACTTTTATTAAATTTTCTCCTCAAATAACGAATATTTAAAAATTTCATGGAAGTGAGAAAGGATCATATTTTCATTTATATTAATATGACTGTTTTTAGACCAAACTTTGAATTTGGAAAAATTAAATGAAATCTCAATTCGAATGAAGTTTCAAGAAAGACTTTATGGCATATGAACATAAAAACAGATGCCACCCGAATAACATAAATTATAATTGTCGAATTATATTTAGATATTTCTGATTTGTGGGACGCGGTCAGTAATAAATATATTTTTTTAAATAAAAATGATTTGTTTTTATCCACGTATTGATGATGTTGAATAAATAATAGTCGAGAGTAAAGATTTTATAGGTTTGATATTCAGCTGTTAGATAATGTGTCGGGCGGTATTGTTGTGTTTATTGCGATCTTTTATGTGAGAAACTAATATTAAATATGTTTATGGGAGTAGTACATAATTAGTAAGCCCCGTAAACATTTTATATACGAGCTCTATTTCACAACAAAACAGCACAGACACGTTATTAAAATATATTCTGGAACCGTGCATGGCAGGGGTAATCGTGTTAAAATACTTTTTATAAGTACAATCGGGTGCCAAACCCACCAACGTAGAATGAAAGATGAGCATTTTACCAACTAGTCTACGTAGTACGTAAAAAAACAAGATTTGATTTTCGCTATGTATCGATCGTCAGTATTCTAAGCTATTTATTTAATAGTTGAAAAGTGTTCAGTTAATAAATGTTATTTTTATTTTGGTGTGTTGTTTTTGTTACCCCAGATTTTTATTCAAAACAACGTTTAATGTAGAACTTGTGAACTAAAACTGTAGTAATTTATCATTATTTGATATACGGGTGATCATTGACCACATTTTATACACCATCCTAATAGAAATCATAAAATTTATGTGAGTATCCATTTAAAATAGCATTCATCAACCGGTACTCGTACGTAAATTGGACGTTAATATGTAAAAAATACATATGATTCACTTTACCTGCTTCCAGGAATTAAGGAAATTTAATGTTAAGCCGGTATAATTCAGCTAGGTTTTTTCTTCCTAAATTTTACCATATATTTATTGCACATTTCACTGACAAATATTTGCAGGCAGCCGTATTAAAAAAATATTTATGTTTCATCATTTTAAATAAACAAAAAAATTGGTTTAATGAGCTTTTACGTTTTTTTGTGAACATTGGTGAAAATGGAAGAATATGGTATACGCAAAAATTATACAACTTACATTTGAATTTTTGTGAAATACTTTAGAAAACATATCCTTTCTTTGCAAGACCTTTTATATAAAGATTTTCATTATAGATTTTTATCAAAAAATACTCATCATCGGACTTAATATTTAAACATATATTAAGGCAAGACATATGCTTATTCTTTAGTTTTAATTAAGTAAAAAAAAATGGAAGTTGAAATCTTTTTGGCACATAAATTTAAACCAGAATTTCCAAACACAATTATGAAAAAAGGTTGATGTTTCTTCTTCGTAAAGTAATTTATCAAATATAACATAACATTTTTCTTCTCTTATTATCTATTTAGTAACCAAGATCTTTCCAAGGGGGCTTCTGTTGTCTTATGGTATTTTTTGTAGTATTGTTTTAAACATTGTCTCGAAAGATTCCACCCCATTATCCATAAGACATCGCAGACAACGTATTGTATTATATATTACATACATTAGGGTCAGGTACTTCGAATGATTGATCAATATAATCAGATGTTTACACGATTCGGGAATTTATTTCAATGAGAAATCTAAAATAGTTTATGAATGATACCTAAGTGATGAGTTTACGATTGATTTACTTTTAAACCTAGTATAGAGAAGACTAACTGTATTTGTATGTATAAAAAGTCTTGGTTTATTCAGCAGGTACATATACTTAGTTCTATTTGATTAAGAAATAGTTTACTGGTCTAACTCAGGAGTTAAATCATGGTTAACTATCGGATGGATTTGGATGTGTTGGGTTTTAAATTATTTAAGAAAAAGTATTGAAAATATAGTAGAGTTGTGAAAAGGAGACCAGTGATTATGGGACTATGGGAGAAGTGGAGTTAAGTAAGAAAACAAATTACTGCCTTAAAGTGTGATGTATTTTTAAATTAGCAGTTTTTTGAAGAGGCTGGAGGCATTAAACTCAAATATAAATAGTTCCACAAAATTAGAATAGGTGGAAGATGTACCATAAAATTGAAACATCTCATTTAATTTTTATTTAAAATAAAATGATTTTTTACTGAAAAAATATTCTGGAATTTTGTTCTCAAAATAGTGTAACACTGCGGAGATCACTTCTTCGTAACTTAGCATCTAAATATCGTTTAAATTGTGCTAGGCTTTTTCTATTATATTTTTTGAAAGAAAACTTGATGGCCGTGGGATATTCACATTTAAACATTTCAGCATGTAACGAAAAAATACGTATTTCATTGGATTTAAGCTAACATTCGTTCAGTTAAACGTATATGTCCTGAATCCTGGTAGATTTCGAATACATTCATATGGTTTTAAGTACCTTACTATGTTTTATTTGATTTTTTTTCGTGAAATATTTAATAAAAGTAAGTTGATTACTGACTTCTGCTTCAGGGTGTTGAATTTGTTTTGCGTTTATTGAATATGATAAAATTATGGAACTTTCTTGACTTTTTTGGAAAGAGATTTGGGGTGTTTTATAAATACTATGAAGTTTTCTAGCATCGACCCTAATAAATATAGTTTCATTATCAAATACAGTCTAGTTGGTAAGACAAGCAATGTGGTCTAGTTAATAAGACGCTAGATTTCCAACCAATGGCGTTGGGTTTGAATTCCGATTGTACCTGAAAATTAGAAAGTTTGGTTACCAATAGGAATCAAACTAGAAATCTCCCCGTCGGAAGACAGGTTAGACCATGGACAGGTTAGACCATGGAGGTGTATGGCTTTGCTATTTTATTCTTATCATATAATCAGTATAATAAAAGGATAAACAAAGAGTTCACCACCTCATTATTATTTAAAACAAAGTCAAAACAATAATAACAAAATAGAACTATCCAGATTTCAACAATTCTGTTTAAGATAAAATGATCATTTTTTACTTCAAATATTCTCAATTTTGCGAGATGAATTTCATTCCATTTTATTTACAAACGCATAAATTTGTTCAAATTCTACAAACTTAAAGGAATATATTGGAAACATTATCGTATTTTGATAATGGTTTGAGTGATTTATAATGTTTAATAAAACAAAGACAGCAGAAAAGGAAGAACTCGAAATATATTAATAATTATATGTGATAAAACGTTTTCGCAAATATAATATGAAATACATGTAAAGCGATTTATCCTCTTTTAATATACCTAATGGATGCATGCAAAAAGGTTACAATAACTTAAAAATCAGTTTTTGTTTTTTATTGTGATAAAAAAGCATTCATTAATTTCTCTAATTTAATACGTGTTCAATACATATTTCATTGAAAATTAGGTCTTTGCGAACAAGTCTATACAAACTGTGAATAAGTTTTCTCAAATATTTATATTTATATAGAATTGATATTGAAAAATCCATCCATTTTTTTACTATCAACTGGAATCTAAACTAAAACTTTGGGGAAGATATCAAATGGTTTACCACCAGGTCACGTAGTAAGGATATGCTGTGTCAAACATAACATCAACATACATTTTCTCCAGGAACAATATTTTTTTAAATTTAAATTTGTGCAACATAAATATGTCCATGACAAAAAATTTCAATGTATAAATAAATACAATATTTTTGGCGCTATTTTTTTTATCACATATGGTGTATTTATCACAGATGGTGAATTTATCACAAATGGTGTATTTATCACAGATGGTAAATTTATCACAAATGATGTATTTATCACAGATGGTGTATTTATCACAGATGGTGTATTTGGAGAAGTCTTATTTTATTTTTAAAGTGTTAAGTGTGAAAATATTTAAAAAATGTTATCCGATACATAAAGTCAATTCGAGCAGGTAAATCCGCCAGTAATGGGCGGCTTTGCATTCGCTTGCAGTGCCGCGCTGCTACAAAAATCTAATTAAATAGCGCAGTCTTTCCCGCCACAACGTCATCTGGTGCAAACAAATCTGAAATGAGCATATTTCCTACAAATAAAGGATAAATCGAAAGAGTTTTACGAGTATCTGTTTAAATATCAATATGCATGGACTAAGTTGATCAGAGTAAAAGTCACTACACTACGAGTACCTACGGGAGGACACAGCAAACTATTTTTGCGAAATTCTGGTATCACAAAATAAATAACTCTATACAAATGGTATCAAACAAAAACGTAAGAAAAATTGGTTACTGTCTGATAGCCTTAATAATTCCTAGTTAAAGGTAGCCCAATGTGCATATATAGAGAGAGCTAAGACATCCCTAAATATTGGTACTACGCGAGCCCTTAACGAAGTGCGTATATTTTTTAAGTTTGTATTAATACATTTATTCATGTCAATTTGTCTCATTTTCTATCAATAAATTCATTAGTATTCATAAACTTTTACTTTATAGATAAAAATTATTTAATCACTTGGTCTCAATTGTTAAAATATAATTATTTTATATTCTAATTTTCTTTTTTCCATTAAGTCATTGTCACAAATCATCTTTATAAATTGCCTTATTAAACAATATCATAAAAAAACGTGATGGATAAGTTCTGATAAAATAGATAAATATGGAGCGAATGGGATAAGTAAAAATTGTTATTTTTGTTTGTATATAAATATGATTATTTCAACAGGATCAAAAGAAGGATATCAAATAATCACAATCGCCATTAGGAATATGAGATGTTCAGTATCTACAACAATTATGAAAATCACCGCCAGAAGTATGTGAAGAGAACAGAAAGAAAATCATATAATATTTCCTGCCGAAGAATCTCATACACTTAAACACAAAATAAACAAGAAAGTTGAGCACAAAGATCGAGGATTTCATTTAGCAGAGTTTCTTATACCATATGGAGAGTAATGTTTTTGAGAAATATTTTGATGTTGAGGGGGCTTTCTTACGGTGGCAATTGATCAAAAATGAAGTTTTCCAATTTATCTTCATCACCATTACGCTATTTGGAGAGATGCGCTTGTGACGTAAATGCTATAGGGGCTTAAAAACATTATAGTGTCATTGATCAACAGTTATCATCTTACATAATAGGTCAATGTAACTGCTATTTGTTGAATTGAAAACGTTAATTTTCTGTGAGAAGTTTAATTATTAGTGATGGATATTACGTAAAAGCTTTTAAAATAAACATTTTTTAAAATTTTGTTTTGATGTTGCTTGATATCAGATCATGAACACTGCTATTAACGAATCAGTCCAGAATTTTGCTTTGTCAATTGCGGCCTTGTTAGTGTTTCCAATAAATCAATTTGTGTACACGAGAATAAATACCATATAGTCTGCTCTTTTTATCGTATGTGTATGCATTGTTTTAAACCAATGATATTCTAAATTTCGTAAATTTGGATTGCACCATTATTTTATATTTATTGAAATATATCAAAATGTTATCGGGAATTGTGGCTATGTTAATTAATTTAAGTATTCAGAACATAAACTTGGAATTTGTTGAATGATATATTTGACGTTAAAAGTTTTTTGTTAATTATTTCTTAGAAAATAACAATAAATAAAATTAAAGGTTTTTTTATTCTAGACTCATAAAGAAGAGTCGATAGACTTGATTGAAGAGGAATTAGGGTAAAATTGAATTTGCGCTGCAAAGAGACTTTTGATTAATATTCCGGGATTTCCAGCAAGAAATTTACTAAAAACTCGCGCTATTACCAATAAATCCAATAAAGAACTTAAAGGAACGGATCGCCATTTGAAATTTGTAGTATTTAGAGACTGTTCTTTTGAGCTTTGTGGATTATAAATACAGTGTAAGAAGAAAAATACTATTTTTATAGTAACAATAAAAATTCTTTTGAATTAGATGGATACTTATTCTATTTTTTTAAATACATTTTATTATAATTTTTTATTTGAATTTAATGATATGTTTAATATAACCGGATAGCGATGATTTATTTCATGATTTCACCATTCGAAAAAATGAACTTGTCATAGTATATATTGATTTTGTTTCAGCAAATTTTCCACCAAGTCTGCTAATTTACTACATAACACGTCTTTTGGATTTTTTTCTTCATCTATTCGTACTGCATGACAACGCCAGTGTAGTCTTTATTTTGAAGGCTTTGCATCAAATAATTAGATAAAAAGTTTGAGAAGTTTTAGAAAAACATTGTAAAATCAAATAAGTCAAATTTAGAATTAAAAAAGAATGGTAGACTCGAAAATAAAAGAGTATGCATTACAAGGTATATGGATGTGCATGGCCGCGCGATAACACTTTATACTTCTGTGCGGAAGGTTGTCGGTTCGAACCTCGCGCTATGCTACTCTCCTCGAATGACACAAGTATTTTTTACGCTTAGTATTCAGGGGTATAAGGATACCTATGACTTCGGTCATATCTATTCTTTTAAAAAATAGTGAAAAACATGCCGGTGTGCTCCGATCGTTTTACTTCAGGTATGCCATCGAATCCAGTTTGCTGGTGTACAAGAACTCACTCACTAAAAAAACAAACTCCACGGCACAGCTTTGCTTTCCAACTGAATCAACGTTGGAATGTCAAGGAGATCGTCGACTACGAGGCCCAGCAATGATGATATGGACGTAGCAAAAATGAAAAATGTTTAGACTTGTACTTTTTGCATACCTCAATATCGATTTGTTACGATGTTAATGATGATGATGAATATTCTCGCTCAACGAAGTATCCCGCAGGTCAGCCGCATTAGTATAACCACCCTCCTTTTGACTTCTTACACAATGGTTCGCAAAAATAATAAGTCGCGTCAAATAATATTGCTGATGTAAGCATGAAGAACAACAATTTTTGCGAAGTCTTCATAACGAACATGATATTTCTGTTTAACCATCTCCTTCTTCTAGGAGGAATGTATTGTTGAAACAAATGTTATCCTTCACAATGACAATACCGAGAATAATGGTGTCTTTGGAAAAAGATTCCATAAAAAGGGGAGAGTCCTGCGCTTGACACGGAAGATTAATTGTCAGTGACCGAATCTAGTTTCTATTATATGTCAGTTTGTGTGAGATACCACTAAACCACTGTCTTGATCGTAACAAGAACTTCTAGCCACAAGTGTAACAAACAGGGTTATGCAATCTCTTCCAGGTTTAATTTTTCAATAAACTGAGACTAATTAATTTTACATTCCTTTAATAATTAGTGATAACATAACATTTTCACCAATATTTGTTATTTATAATAATTTATAATATTATCATTAGGCAATTGCCTTTATTATATATCACGGAAAATAATGTTTGGAAAGAATTTGATAAGTAAGGTTAAATAGTTTTATATTTATAAAAAAACTGCAACTTTATGAAATCAACTAATTTTGTTGAATACAATTGCAGTTTTTTTATTTAATCGTGGAACATTGATAGTTCAGATGGGCAACATGACTAGATCCTATCTTATGAGGATCAAATTATTTGGTATTTCAAAAGCAAATTATTTTACCTAATAAATAACCTTGAAAAATTGTTCACAATATACTAAAAAGTCAATCAATAATTTAAAGAGATGTAATTCTGTGAAGCTAAGGACATAGTTTCAATTCACTCTTAAACCCTGGATTATATATAGTTTAATTAAGTCCAATTACCAAAACTTACCTTGGGAAGTCAGTATGTGCAGTGGTGTATAACATAACTAAGCGCCTGAATAGTTAACTGTTGGGATTTAGGAAGATGCGAATGCAACTAATGGTATTTGCTGAAAGGGAAAAGGGATGAATTCTAAAGTTTTGGATTATACACGTTCATGTGTATATTGTTCTGCAGATACACTGGTCCCTCCATATTCATATGGGATACGTTCTAAACATTTCCCTTCCTAAGCTAAAAAAATCCGCGCGTTCCGGTGCTGTGTATTCAATACACATCAATACAAATGTAAAAATGAGGATTTAAAATCGGAAAAATAAGAATGTTCATAGCCAATCGCTTAAATGATTAACTTTGAAGTCAAAAGTGATAATAATTGAAATTTATTTGCTGAAAACATGAAAAAAACATCGGCCGACGTT
>OX463850.1:18969702-19026332 GCA_949825065.1 Odontocerum albicorne
TGGAAGAAGAAAGAGTAGAAATAAACATACAGAACAAATGTGAGTGAAAGGCGTGGTAAAAGAAAACCAAGGTAAATATAATTGAGTCCAGTGAATTATATTTCGAAATTAGACAATGTTAAAACCGTGACTTGTATAAGAAACTGTAGGAATGTAGAGGATGTGAAAGATGTATCGTAACACGTAAATGAGCCCCTCTTTCCTCTTTGTATATCCCTGCAGGGAAATGGCGTGATTGCATGTATGGATGTATGTTGGTTAATGTGATGAAGAAATATTTAAGTTATTATTTAATTAATTAAGAACATCAAATAAAATACTAATATAATGGTTGTACATTATTATGTTAGACTCTTTGTTTTTAAATAATAAAATACATTGTAATTTATTTTTATCAAACACTGTTTATTCCACTTTTTTGTGATGGTATAACCCGACCCAGGGTTATACCGTCACAAAAAAGTGGAATAAACAGTGTTTGATAAAAATAAATTACAATGTCTTTAAACCTCCATAACGTTTAATGCCTTAACTATAAACAACAAAATAAAAGACATGTTAAAGGCACCATTTTATTGAAAGAATATATTCAGATGAAATGATGTCAAAAATATGAATGGATCCATTTAAAAATACATATAATATATATGTACAGGGTGTCCCCAAAGGGCAACGTCAAGCCGGAGGCTTGTATAAGGCTCAAACTCAAAAAGTATAAGGCTTTTTCAAGAATTTTTTTTTAAAATTCTGACCGTCATAAGCTGGCCTCTTCCTCGATACCGGCTTGACGTTGCCCTTTGTGACATCCTGTATATACATATCTTATATTTACTAAACTTTTAGCAACAGCCTCTGACGTTAATTTATTATTATTAAAGTACTAGCTTAGAAAAGAAAGAAAAGAGAAAGCACACGTTTCAATTATGTTTAATTTCACAATGCTTGTGGGTATACAATATTTTTGATGTCTTTCAGCCCCTCTCAGTCTATCGCGTTCATCGCCATGCTCGCAAATGATCGCGTCACTCCAAGAGGTCAATTCACGATATGATTTGAATTCAAATGAAAGATCGATTGCACAGAAAAAGAAGAAAGAAAGTTATAACAAAAACATATAAAATTGCGAAACATTAAAAAAGGAACTGAATAATATAGTTAAATTCGTAGACATCTCTGTTCTTGGTGGCAAGAATAGCTCGTTCACTCAGCCAATCGTGATTCTTATAATTGATTTGAATATTGGGAAATACTTTTTCAACCAATTCTTCTTTTGACATCACTAAATTGCAGAAGAAGTTATGATAAATGAAATTCATCCTGAGGTCACAACAACCGGCACCTTTCCGTTCCCAATTTCCAGCAATTGATGTGAGAATATCTCAGCTGATCGATCGTTTTGCAGCTGGACTTGCATATTTGTAGTTAATTTCAACGTCTTTACGTGTCGCCACAAAGTAGAGTATTTCAGGCAACATGTAAAATTGCGAAACATAAAAGTAACTAATTAAATGTTAAGGGAAGACAGAGAGATAATTGTAACTAATTAAATGTTAAGAGAAGACAAATAGATAATTGGAACTAATTTTAAAAAAATCTCCATTTCTGCATACGATTTGATAGATTTTGAAATATAAACGTAGAGATAAAATTAAATTCTATATAAAAAAGATACTTTTGATATTCCTACTGACCTTTTTCAGCCACTATCAGCCTGTCGCGTACATTCTGTTGAGAACGAAGCAGTTCTGAAGCTGCAGGACGCAATCGGTCATTAATGAACAATAAATATCGATTCTAATAAATAGCAAGTTATTTAGGTAAATACATTACAAAACACTAACAATAATGACAAATTAATACATCTTGTTACAAATTAGCAAAAATTTGGCAGTTCGTTTAAATTAACCTGTACACCGCGTTAAAAATCAAATTCCACGAATCCTGTGCGCGGCACAATTTCGGCGTTTTTTAAATTTCTAAGTTAAAACGCGTATTTTGTTTAGAACCACTGATATTTGATTACAACACCATGTAAACATGACATTCAAGTAATTTTGTGATAATAAATAATAGTCATTACTCTTAAGGAGATTTGAAACTTTGATTGTCGTCAGATCACAGGCGTTTGTGCTTCCCGCGAGGAACACGTTAAATATGACGTTTGTCAAAAATTTACATACCAACATCACGTTGTCTCCCTGAAGCAAACGATCGCGTCACTCCAAGAGGTCAATTCACGATATGATTTGAATTCAAACGAAAATCAATCAACACAATTCAATTTCACCGCTAATTGAACAGAAAAATAAAAAAATAAGTTAAAAAAACTAAGTGAAACAGATATTCGTTAGAGATACATGTCAACTACGCACATTACAAAATGAAAATGGCGGATAAATTAGCGCAGATAGCGCTATACTAAAAAAAATTACGTATTTGAAAATGTATTATTTATCATTTAAATATTAAATATTTATAATTAAATATTCAAAATAAAAATTTCAAAGCAATCCGTGAATAACTTTCGAAAATTTTTAATTAACGGACATTAACATTTTTATTTATATAGATATTTAATATTTAATATTAATTCCGAAACGTCGAAAATGCAATGTGACATAACTGTCAAGTTTAGTTCACCCGTGTCGCTGCAGGAGGCGCAAACGTAATTTGTTCTGATTTATAAACTTTTTTATATTCACCTGTATATAAATAAAAATATATAAATATTCTCGTATACGAATGCAACCTTTTGTCAAAATTTCAAAGCGATCGGTGAAGAGCTTTCGGAGATTAGAGATGTTTAATATACGAACATTTACATTTATATTTATATAGATTATGCATGATTAGTTCGGGCGCTATTGTAACTGCCAGACGTGCTTTGTTTAATATTAGTGGGTTCGAGTGCCGAGAGCGCCCTTTAGGAAAGTTTATGCTATAAATTGTTCATTGAATTTTAAGATTTTTACATCATTTTATGGATTTAAAATATTTGGATGTAGTATTGATAAATTTTGACTTTTTGCATTATTTTTAAAACCTTTAAAAATTTGCAAAACTACCTTACTATATAAAAAATCTGTATTTGTACAAAGCATGTAAAATGTTGAAATTGAGAACGAACAAAAAAAATATCATAATATTAAAGTCGTTTGTTAACACTTATACTTATTACAATAAAAAAAATGTATGTAATTTATTTCAAATAAGCAAAAAAGTATATATTCTGAAACACTTCACTATTTTTTTTATTTCAAATTAACCCATACTTTCGCACATAACCTTCTACGCAAAATCGTCTAATGGAGGAACGTCCTTGACCTGAAACACCCTGCGCAGAAACGTTCTGGCACGAAATCATCCTGACGCAGAAATGCCCTTGTCTGAAACAGCACCGTTGAATTAGCGGCGCAGATACGTCCCATTCCTAGTTTCTATTAATATTTATAAACCTATGGGATATCAATTATATGCCATTTGAAGGATTTTCAGTTATTACAATGTTTTATTGCAAACGGAATTTAGTATAGTAATACTTTGTATAATATATTGGCAGTGAATCGTTACATTTTTTAGGAAAAATGATATTGTTACCAAGAACTTAGATATAAATCTATCAATTAAAACTCCTTCACCATGTGTAGTAAAGCGTTATACCACAACTTCATAAAAACGTGAATTACATTATAAAATAGAAAGTTTTGTGTTGTGTTACACTTCTGTGGTATACAATACAACTTCGTGAGCTTATTGTTACGTGGTAATTTCTTCTTATGAATTGGAAATCAGTAAAAGAGGCTTTAACCTTTAATAAACTGGTTTTGACTTAAAAAAAAGCTTTGTTTTCTGAAGCACGCGTCTTATCAACGAGGCTACGGAAATCGTCACGAAAGAAGAAGTCTTATTGCATTTTAATGTTACATTTTTTATTTTGACAAGATTTTCAAATAAAAAAATACTAGGAAATGAATACAAAATAGCATTTATTACACTTAAAAGAATAATGAAATAATTTGTGTTTTTTTTAATAATGATTTCTCGTTTTGAAATAGTATATTTTTTAACAATTTGTCAATCGATCATTAAAATCGAAACGATGGCCTCTCAGGCAATGTGGAATTTCTCGGTAAATGTGAACTTGAGAAATCTTTTGAAAGCATTTTGCTGTATGCCTTCTGGCACTCTAATGCTGTGGCACTTAACCTTTACAGATGCTAGCACCCTTTAAATATTTTAATGTGTTTCTGCAGCCCCTTTAAAAATAAACAATTTATATTGTATTGTATTACAATTTCGTTGTATATCTTATAAATTGGCGGTTAAACAAGACTAACGTGAAAACTATACTGGAACTGAGATAACTGGTTGGTGTGGCGCAAAACTGTCGCATATTGGGTATAAACAAGTAGATGAGAAATTCTGTGTAGAGATATGCAATCAAGCTCCTTCAAGAGTTGTAGGGCTGATAATAATGACCTTAAAGATGTTCCTTCAAAGATAAGTGAAACTTAAAGTTCATTTTTTTTTTAATCTAATAAATTGGTTGATACAAATTGATCCCATAAGGCGAGGTATTATAATAGAGCTTTTGCCGTTGCTGATGCTGTGGCGTGAAATTGTCTGCCATTTAGTATTAGAGATACGGGTGGGATGTGTGCTTTAGTAAACACTTAAGACAACCCTTTTTGGGAGATCTTATCAAAATTTTAATCCGAATGTTTTACTGTCAAATATTGGAAGATCTACAGAGGTTTCTTTGTAATTCGTCTTTCTTTAGTAAGTTTTCTGCGGTTTTCTCACCAAACTTGTTTTTCTGAACATATGCAGAAGCGGCAACCTAACCTTATAGTCGCAGCCACTACTCTTTTATCCTCATACTCAACTTATTCGAGTTTTATTTTGTATTATTTTAAATATGTCATTAATCATTAGAGTTTCGAGTTGAAACGCCTTTGAAGAGAGTTTGCTCTCTAAATGGCGCTGTATAAATTGTTTTTTAATTAATATCAAATTTATTTTTTCTGTGACTATAAGTGGTATTTTTCATCTTAAGTTTTCTTAAACTGCGGGTACTCGAATATTCGTAATCTAGAACCACAGTTTTTTAAAAAGTCTATTATGTATCACAAGTTGCTAATTTTGTACTAAAAAATCTGCATTGTAATTTATTTTTAACAAACACTGTTTATTCCACTTTTTTATGACGGTATAACCCTACCGGTTTCAAGGCTTTCACCTCATCTTCAGGGGAGCGCAAACAAGACTAAATGCTGTTCGAACTGGTACCGATATAGACACTTCAACGGTTGGAGGCGGGAGGGGTGAGGGGAAGGCTAGGTATTATTTCGGCCAAGAGCGGGGAGATTTTGGGGAAATAACTATTCAACAGATGCTCTGATCGGTATATTGACTTAGAAATTTCTAGGGCCTCCAATCTGTCCAATCTATTTCCGTTGTCGCTAATATGTAAGAATTTGGCATCATTGATAGAAAAAGTATGATTCTCACGGTGACAATGATTAGCCATTTCAGAATAAATTAGAGGATTTGTTAAGGCAGATTGGTGTTCACGAAATCTCTTTTCAAAAGATCTTCCTGTCTTTCCTATATAGAAATTATCACAGTCAGCACATAAAAGTTTATACACACCGCTGTTGTTAAGTATTCCATTTTTGCCTTTCCCATTAAATAAGAGTTTCCGGAGATTAAAGTTAGTGTAAAAAGCTGGCTTTATGTGACTTGGAATATTTTTGGTTATTTCATTTGATATATTTTTTATAAATAGGACTTTGCTCCATTTATAGGTATGCTTATAGGTGTCGTTAAATATATAATCTTTTATAAGTTTCTTTTTTGTTTTGTTTTTTAAAAGTGAATCAATGAGGCTTCCAGGATAGCCATTATTTGTAGCAATTTTTTTGATGGTTATTAATTTCTTTTTAAAATTGTCGTCGGTTAATGGGACACTGAGCAATCTATGAAGCATACAGTTAAAGGCGGCGAATTTATGATTATTAGGATGGTTAGAAGTTGCTGGAATTATGGAGTCTGAATAAGTATTTTTCCTATATATATCAAAGTCTATATTTTCCTATATATATCAGTTCGAACAGCATTTAGTCTTGTTTGCGCTCCCCTGAAGATGAGGTGAAAGCCTTGAAACCGGTAGGGTTATACCGTCATAAAAAAGTGGAATAAACAGTGTTTGTTAAAAATAAATTACAATGTCTTTAAACCTCCACAACGTTAATGCCTTAACTATAAACAACATAAAAAATCTGCTGTGTGAATTCAATACTAGCGCCCGAAATCATTGCTCTGACCTTAACACTAAATACTAAAGTATTTTCAATAACGAAATTAGAAAAAGTTTAATTTCCTACAAATTTATTTAAGTTTCCTTAAATAAGGCGGTTATGTCTTTTCGTTGCCGACACGAGGTCAACTTTGAATAAAAATCACGAAAGTAAAACATTAGAAATTAGATATTAGTCATGGTCGGACTATGAATTCAAACGTAAGCCTCAATTACCAGATTAAGATGCACTAAGTGCTGTTTTAGCTCAAAAATCAATTAGCTTCAAAAACGATTGCGCATAGTGATGTACTCGTATAAATGGACTCGATGGTAGAAATCTAAAAGTATGAAACACATTATGCAGTTCTACCAATAGGATTCTACCATCGAGTTATCTATCTTCAGAAATTACGAGTATATGTGTATTTAAAAGAAGTAGAGTGATCTCATAAAGATAGAAGTATTGGAAAACAGTATCTTCGTTATCTGAAACTCCATCAATATTGAATTATAAGAACGTATGAAACACGTAGCACAAAACAAACGTCTCTAGTACCACATATTAAAGACATCGAGTCTTCGTTCTTCAGATTCCCTCAATAGATACATATGTGTCTACACCATACAGAATAAAAGAGTAAGTAATGTTTTCAATAACCTGGATCTGATCGTCATATCGTGATTCTTTCATACCTTATCCAAATAATTTTTCACGTTTTTGCAATGACAACTCTTTTTGATTGATTTATTAAATGAAAAATATGACAATTGGTGTAGACCAAAGGGATGAGAACTATTTTAAGTACAGTAGAATCAAGCATATTGTTTGTTAACTAGATATGTACACTACAAAATAATGTGCAAATTTCAATGTCCTAGTCCACATTTTTAGGGTTGTAGCGAAACATAAAGCAGTTGTAGCTCATGGACAGTTCTAGCTGGTCTAGACTCACCTAGAAAGTACTCAGACCCTGACCCACTGACTTCTCGATTTTTCCCTTTTAGCTTTTAGTAGCTGTCAGTGCAACGATAGTAGTCACACCCCGCACACTGCGTCAGCCTGAAGACTTAACTTGGAGAAAGGGCACAGGGGCTGATCCAACTCCTATCCACATAAGTATATCCAAAAATATTTCTACCACACTCCTGCTCCCATTTAAAATCCACAATCGCACGTCTAATCTGGGACCTCATACTACACACCAAAATATTTTGTGTTGCTGCAGGGCTCAAAGTATGTACAGCATATATACGATTCCTATAATATATACTGCGTTACGAAAGGCAATATGAAACCTCGGCACTATTTTCCCAAGAAAACCACATGAATTTGCTCAACAATTCGTGGGTCACATTCCTCAACATTGAAGTCATGACAAAGAAGAAGAAAATATTTTAAAGTTATAAAGTAATTTGTGGGCAAAGTATATCCGAAAAGGTGTGTGTAATTACCCCCACAAGGAGGTACATAATTACCCCCACGAGAAGTCACAATGTTTTCGACTTCCTAAAACCAAAATGACAAAAGTTGAAATAAATTATATTACAAAGGTTTTAACATTTTTAAATCAATTACCGTCAACAACTATTAAAGACGCCGAGAGCATCCGGACTTTTCATTTAACAAATGTTTTGTATGTGACAGATATATTGAAGTTTAAAAAAATGTAAGTTTACATTTTCGGGTGTAAAATGACAGATATAATTAAGTTAGAGTTTGTATATAATTAATATAAAATGTTTATAATTAATGATATAGTAAACAAAATATATTTTTTAAATTTCATCTGTAATTATATTTATTAAGCATACGCCTTAACAATAGGTGATGAATGTAAGGCAATAAACAAACCCGGTTGTATTGTACAAAACTGAAGTTTAAAAAACGACGTAAAAAGGATTCAAATTCGATGATGGTCAAGACTAAATAGTACTTAATGTGGCGCATGAGAAGAAATAATAAGACGGTTTAATCTAATCAAAAAGGTTTTCACGCGTATAAATGTAATTTCCAAAAATTATAAAGCTAAATATTATGGAAAGAGTAATGAAAAATTGAGAATGAAAAAAATCTCCGTGGACATCTGTCTTCCGGGCCCAGAGGTTGCGGGTTTGGTGCCTGTTGATGCAATTATTTTTTAAAGAGGCAATCGGTATGGTTTTCACTTCAGTCCTCATTTTTATAGTTGGTTGTAAGATATTGTCACATGGCAATAAAAGAGCCAAGTTGTACTGCATACAAAACATCATACAACAATACAATATGTGGTTGTATTTCGTCATTTAGTTTCCTTTGGATTAAGTCCAATACATGTGTGTTGTAGTATCGGATGAGAATCGCTATAAGTTATATTGAATTACAACTCCTTTTTGTTTGTACTAATCTTCTCCATCGCATCCTTTAATATGTTGAATTAGCTTCTCAATATATCTATACCATAAGGAAGAAAAATACATTTTTTTTAATAATTGTTAAATCATTTAAATGTGAAATATAACTCAAGAGGCAAATGCCTGTATCATTTGCCTTATTCTTTTTGAGAAATCATTCGTAAATACAAATACGGCCACAAATTGTGATGGCGGCATTACACAAAACGTATCTCATTTTAATAAAACTGTCATTTGTCACGGGAATAAAGCTTGTTTACACAATTGTGTTACTTTTTCCCTCGAAAGTAATGTGACAGTCAACCATCCGATACTGTGAAATACGATGTCTGATCAAAAACTTCTGTGAATAAATATAACACGCACTAGAAATGTAAATTTAAAAAAATTATACAATAATTTGTGGACCAACGAGTATATCTCTATGTAGATCTTATCATTATCGAATAATCGTCATCATACTCTTCGATTCCTTATTGCTGACATCAAGTTTGTAATACCGATGGTATACGCAAACACGTGAATATCTATCACCTGTGATAAGCATAATAAAATGAACAGTGGGTTTTAGTTGTTGGTACCACCAAAGATGACTATGTAAGTCAATTTATGACAAACATAAATAATTGTAGGAGTATATAGTGTAAATAACTTCAGAACATGCAACTTCTACGCGTCTTCTTGTTTCATTATGTAACCGATAAACAGCAACTGTACTACGCCATTTGACTCGATCGTTTTATTTATTAAACATTTGTTTTCCATAAATCCACCTTAAAGGCACCTAAAATTTGATTCAGTATATGTCCACACTTCAATTAAAAATGAAAAAAAAAAACATACAATAAAATATTGATATATTATTTATAGTTAAGGCATTAACATTGCGGAGATTTCAAGACATTGTAATTTGTTTTATCAAACCCTGTTTATTCCACTTTATGTATTCTTGAAACCGGTACGGTTATACCGTTACATAAAATGGAATAAACAGTGTTAGATAAAACAAATTACAAAAATAAAATATTTACGCTTAGATTTACTTTTATATGCATAGTTTTTCTTTGTTAATTGTTAACATTTCTAGACTTGGAACTGTTATATGTGTACAAGTATTTAATAATATGCTTATAAAGTTTTATCCTATCATTTTGGCAAATAATATTTTGATGTTTTATTTTTCTACAGGTTTTAATATATTGTGGTGAAGATGTTTTGTTTATGTCCAAGCTTATTTTATTATATGAGGAAGAATTTATGTCGAGTTATAATATATGAGCGTGTTCTTTGAAATGTGTTAATTAGCTATATTGGGATTTTTCTTTCACGGCAAACGAACCTAGGCCTAAGTCCGGACCTATTGTGTACATACATGTTTTTGACTTTAAATTGTATAAATCATATTAGTATTTTGTTGTTCATGTATTTTATTGTATAATTATTATTTTATATGTTTTTTTGCGCTCTGAGTTTTAAATGTATTTAATTAATAATAAATGTTCCTCTTCTTGATAAATTTTTGATCTTGGATCTGCTGTTGCGAAAATCATTCTTGTAAGACGGAGTACCAGCCATCTATCCCCCTTACAGGCAGCCAGATTGGCATGTGATGTTCATCGGGGATCCTGTGTGCCGCTATGTATGGGTTTCTGCCTTTGCCCATTCTATCCACATGGGCATACCAGTATCGCTTTCTCTTATATTTAACGATATTCTCTGTGTTACAGGTCTGTCGAATGTGAGGGTTTCTGACCCATTATCTGAGAGATTTTCCAATAATGTTTTATAATATTTGAAATAATATTAATGATAGAAATCAACCTTAAATAAATAAATATTTTTAATCCGTCATAATACTTTTTGCTTCCACCTCGAACTGGATAAGCATTCATTTCGAAAAACATATTTTTAATAGCTCAAAAGATTTCCCCCCATAAAAGCAGTCCGTATTCAAGAATGATTCCACTCCGGGGAATAAAATATCCCTGCAGAATAGTTGTTTATCAATACAATATAATAAAATTCGCCGACTCATGATATAAGCTAGTATCGGACAATTTTTTCATACAAAACTTCCTGTTTTCAGGAAAAAAAATTTAAATGTACAGGGGGCACAAAATAAAGGATTTGTTTTTTTTTGCATTGATATTGATATACAATTTAGTGGATTGCAAATGTGTTATATGTAAATGCACACTTATTATCACACCATTTACCAGTTGGTGTTTGCAGAAAATGCAGTACCCAACTTTCCTATAACTATACTTCTTTCATTTCTTCCACATTCCATTCATACATTTTGTCATAGAGATCGATCTATTTTTTACTGTACAACCAGCTTATATTGGACACATAAATTTATTTTAATGTAAGAGTATAACAGATTTTGTTAAATTAAAAAAAATAAAATCAAGTAAAAAAAATACGAATCCCTTAACAACAATGGTAAGACTAGAAGAATGTAATTCAAATAAGAATAAAAAATACTTATCCCTGAACAACAATGGCAAGACATAAGATAAGGATAAAAAATACTAATCCCTGAACTCAAATCAGGATAAAAAAATACTAATCCCTGAACTCAAATAAGGATAAAAAAATACTAATCCCTGAACAACAATGGTAAGACTAGAAGAATCGAATTCAAATAAGGATAAAAAAAATTAGCAAAGGTAAATTAGGGTGAAAGGGTAACTTAATATTTTTTCTATTTTCTCTTGAATTGATTTAGGATGGTGTATTGTGATAACTCTTGGAAGTTCGTTACAGTCACACCGAGTTAGTCACAAGATCGCAAATGAAGATGTGTAAAATTACATTGCTTAATTTTTATCCTTGAGTTATTTTGTGTAGATCGCGATGTAATTTTCGTCAACTTAAATTCGATCTGTGTAGGAAATGGAATTTATTTCTAATTGTATGACTCACATTTTTCAACCCATTTATTTGAAATTATAATTAGTAATAAAATTATGATTTAATATGTGCTTTTTGCACAGCATTGCTTAAAAACATTTAAGGAGTCAAATAAAAAAAAAACTAGCGTTGAAAACCAAACTTTAGCAAACAAGCGTATTCAAGATTCTGCTGAGATATAAGTTTTTAGCTAAATCATTTTTTTACCTTCAGAGAAATTATTGTAGTTTAGCAGTCCATTTTATTTTACGTGCTAAGGTGTATTATATTTAGCGAAATGCTTATTTATATACATTTAAACACTACATTTGAAAGGGCCAGATAACATGGCACATTTATTTTTTTAAGTGGAAATAGCTCTTAACCGATCATTAATTGTTTTATAAAGTTTTGAGTGAAAGTTGATGGATTTATATTATTTACTTGCAAAATTATTGAACTACCCAATTTCATTCTGGCCAAGGGAGGTTAACTGGCAAACTCTTTAACTTCAATCTTGTCCTTTTAACCTGTTGCAATTTTTGTGGCCATCTGGATGAATCCACAAAGAATATTCTGTAGCACTGAGGAGATAATCAAGTCAATAATTTCCAAGGGGAACTTCATTCAGCCTTACATCGGCTCATATTCGAACCAATTAGCTACTCCGATCTAGATTTTGCGGCATTTGAAACTTTCTGTGAAAGTACTGACAATTTGTTAAACTGTTTGAACTCCACGCTTTAAGCCTCTTTATGAGCCATTTTCCTTCTCCCGTGATGTCACATCTTAAGTCCGTCGTCACTACTATTCTTTTTATATTCAGGTGTGTCGACACCAGAAAAGGATTCTTTTTGGGCAGTTCCTTCTTCGTCACTACAGGATGTCACGCTCATAAAAAAAATTAAGATGATTTTAATCTTCTAGTGGAGATCGCGATTGATGGAGATTTATTTGGTCCCCCATAACAGTGTGAGTGAAGGTGGAATCTAACTGATCTATTGATGTGGAGGTATGATTACTATGCAATATCAAAATAACAAACACAAAGAACAAGCATCAAAAACAAATAAATGTAACTAGTTCATCAATGGTCAGAGTATGGATGAAAAATGAGGATCTTGGAAAACACCCTTTTTCACTGAGAGAAACGTAATATTTTTTATTCGTTTTTTTAAGCACCTCAACGATGGTTAGTCTTATGACAAGCGGGTATCTAGTTCCATTAACAATAAAATAAGACGTGAAAAATGAAGAGGTGTGAGCAGCAAAAGCGAAGTCTTGGTCATACTCTCAACATGGTCAAGATTGAGATAGACATCATAAAAGTCGTTAGTCTTTGTTGCGTTCGTGTTGTATTTTAAAGAACATATAATAGATTATTATAAGATGTCATACGATAAATCATATTAAAATCATAAATATTTGCCTCATAACTTTTGATCCATCATGTAGAAGCTGGAACAGTAAATAAAAGTCAAACAAGTAAATGCATAAATATAAACACGCTCAGACGAAGAAAACGGGGTGGTCGAAGTCTAGCGCCTGGCGCCTGGATTCGCCCTCCTTGTAGGAGGAATGAGTTTTAGGGGATGAAACTGGGGAAAAGTAGGGAAATTCCTTCTAAATACAGGCTCTGCCAATGAACCGTCACATTTAAAGTGGGTTGATTTATAGACGTGGAAGTATTTACACAAAATAGGAGAAATTCTATACGTTTCTATCTTCCCTTCTCCTTTTCGCGTCTTTCAATGGACTTTACTTTTTGGATGTTGTCCTCAAGTATGGGATCGGACATGTGTGTGTTGTTTGCTGTTGCCGAGATAAAAGTTAACAAATTTGTTTACATTTATTTAGGAAACAGGCTGACAATGATATATAATGACGCGGTGGAATGAAAGCGGAGATTCTTTTTATTTATTGATATTTTAATATAAATGAAAACGCTGACGGAAAAAGCGATCCCGGAAATATTTTATTACCCTATTTGTCAATCAGTGTGCCTTGTTTTAAATGTGTACACGAATATGTTAGGCATATTCGTGTATACATTAAAATAATCCAGTCGCACAGGGCTCTTAATTCAGCGAATTTGGTTTTTTGTCATGTTGAATATTTGCTAAATATTTTTTCTCAATTAATAATTATAGATACCTTATACTTTTTTGTGCATATGTTGGTAAGCTATCTTATACATTCCAGCTGACGCACAAGAGGAAATGTCCAATGCGTTGGACTGATCAAGTGAGAGATGCAACAAAAATATCCTTAATAACAACTCTTCGAACGGAGAGAAGTCATCAAGGCCTATCACGGGAGTTACGATGCTCAGTAATGATCTACACGACAGGACGACGATAATGATGATCCGTTCGTTATTAAAACGTAATTCAAAGAGTCCAGAAAAAAAATCTGAAACATATTGACTATCGTCTCGCCATCCTATACGCCATGCTTGACTACATTTTTTTTATAAATTTAAACCCGCTTGTTTCAAATCTCTGAAAGAAGAATTGTATTCGATTTGATGCAATGTCGTCCTTAGCCTCAAAATATGGGATCAAATTGGTTTCTACACTCCTGCTAGAAACACATTCTTAAAATTCAAATGCACCAATAAAAAAATACTAACGACAGTTGCACGTTGAGGTTCACCAATCGCGAGAATACAATAATTGAGTAGCTCCATGTCTGGTCTGGTGGATATTGTAAATATGTATGTTGTTAAGTTCAGGAGGGGTTTTCTCAATCTCAGATGTTTATTTAGGGGGTGGTTATTCTATTTTCTTATTGCCTTATTTTTTTTTTATTTAATTAATTTTGTATTCCTGTTAATTGCATTTGATTGTATTTAATTATTCTTTCAGCGTTATTGTACTATTCGGTGGTGATTTTATATATTTTTGTGTTCTGAATTGTGTTAGTTTTTATTCATTCTTATTATTCACTGTTTAAGTAAATTTTATTTTGTAAGTTTTCGATTAGGTATATAACATATATATTTTTTCAATTACATAACAAATGAAGGAATTCAAATATTTAGGTGTAAATAAACTCAGCTACAATGATCTCCATGCATAAATAAGCTCAGCTACAATGATCTCCAAGCATAAATAAGCTCAGCTACAATGATCTCTAAGCATAAATAAGCTCAGCTACAATGATCTCCACGCATAAATAAGCTAAGTTACAATGATCTCCACGCATAAATAAGCTCAGCTACAATGATCTCCACGCATAAATAAGCTCCACTACAATGATCTCCACGTATTAATAAGCTCAGCTACAATGATTTCCACGCATAAATAATAAATCATGTATATAAAACCATAGCACTCTTTCTAAAATATGTGGTATGAAATAAAAATATTATAATAGATATTTACAAAGCATATGTCGAGTCAATTATGACTATGTGGAATAGAGTCTGGAGCACATACAACAAAAATAAAAGTTTACTTAAAACTAATGAGATAAAAAATCTCAAATCTATGCAGATAAAACGGGAGGTAAAACCATGGGAGTTTTTACATCTCCGTAAAAGTCGATTGTACTAAAATATTCAAATGATTATTAACCGGGTAAAATTCGTGACCAATCAACATATTAATAAACTAGCTTCGTTGTACAACAAAGGATGTGTCATGCAATGAAATATTGCACATGTACTGTTGGAATTAATCTGAAAGAATAACAAATGTAGTTATTTATTTTATTTTTAAACTTCCACATATATAAACACGTTCAGCAAACAAACTGTAGTAGCAATTTCTTTCAATTCACTAGTTTTGTTTCATAATTAAATATGTTTAGTGTTTATTAATCCAAAGCTAATTTACAAAAAAATCTGGCTAAATGAAAGAAATTTAAAAAAAAATCTGGTTAAATGAAAGAAATTAAAACATTCGCAAATTTCAAGGAAAAATAATTGGTTTATCAGAATTGTAACATATGTGAGCTAGGAATGCGGAATATTTATAGATAAGTGTGTACTAGTTTTTCTTAAGTATACATAAGTAAAAAGCACACCTGTTTGAACAGCGAAGATTGATTTAGAATATGTTGTTTATAGTTAAGGCATTAACGTTGTGGAGGTTTAAAGACATTGTAATTTATTTTTAACAAACACTGTTTATTCCACTTTTTTATGACGGTATAACCCTACCGGTTTCAAGGCTTTCACCTCATCTTCAGGGGAGCGCAAACAAGACTGAAGATGAGGTGAAAGCCTTGAAACCGGTAGGGTTATACCGTCATAAAAAAGTGGAATAAACAGTGTTTGTTAAAAATAAATTACAATGATTTAGAATATTCATTTTCAGTCAAATGATCCGCAAAAGATGATGTGTAATGTGTTGTAATAGAAAAAATTCTCGTACCACAAGATCAAATGAAACGATTATGCTCAAAATCAGATTCAAAAGCTAAGGACTTCCGTAGAATATTTGGTAAGGCGTCTATATTACAACCCGAAGGTTATAGGTTCGATTCCAAGTAAAATCCAGATTTTTTTTTAAAGGACTCCAGTCTGGTTTTCACTTAATGCTTTCTTGGACATGATTCTGGTTGGATGGAAGAGTTTATCACTTAGTGATAATCCCGCCAGGTTGTATTGTATACAACGAAAGTGTAATAAAACATAATACAGAGGATAGTTTGGATTATTCAAAATATTAAGAACATTTCTATCATGCAATAGTTTTTAAAAATTCCCAAATAAATACATTTCGATGTAAATAATCTAAAAAAGAAATTAAAATAAAAATTTTGACGTAGAAAGTCAGAGTTAAAGTGAGAATTAAAATTTTGACGTAGAAAGAGCCCTCTTGAGGAGAGCATGCTCTCTAAACGGTTCTATATAAATAGTATTTTTATTATTATAAATATGTTATTGATAAAACCAAATGTATGTACGTAATTCTCAAAGTAAAACTACTAAAAAAGGCCGCCTTTCTTTCCTTTTTTAATGGGAGAGGATGCAATTGAGAAGGTTCGTACCTGATAAATGTCCTCACCTACAAGTGTAAGGTGGATTGGACATCATAATAAGGATCCAAAGTGGAACTATTGTAGAAAAACCGCAGATTCATAAATTGTTGAGCTATAAGGCCCTATCCCTTAATTCCAAACTGAGAATATAGAACTTGATCGTCTTACTTATAATATATGAGTTCGAAGTGTGACTCGTTTAAGGCCAACAAAAAGTAATTAGTTTCGAAAACTTTCTACTATGAAATATACTTGGCCCAAAACATGCTGCAGAAGAGTCAAAGTGGAAATCTAATAAATAAACTCGAAAATCGACGAGACAACATCTAATTACCAGCAACATAAAGTTACGAAGATAAGCATGTTTACGCCATCTAAGCAGATCTTAGTTGACAAAGAACATTATGCAAACCCAACAACACGGAAGAAAGTCACTTGTAAGACCGAGATAGATGACTTGAGATAACTTGTAGCTTAATGTTAAGGGACTCGGAGGAGATGGTTATTGACCGATTGTCTTGCAGAAAAATCGTCCGACAGACTAAAGCTCTACAGAAGTTGTTTGACCATCTGAGGTAGATGGGTGTATCTTTACACGGGCGCTTTGACATTCTCTTTTAATGATTCATAGAACGCTTTATCTGCTTCTGTCTTTTAATCGAATGCATCATAAAACTAAAGTTTTTTGAAGAACACAAAATTGTTTATAACCCCTGATTTATTTGGCCTCGGCACCCTCCGAGCATTAATGAATCAATCAAACCAGATGTGCTTTTGAAGAGCGGCAACACGCACACTTGAATTGCTAATCGAAGTGTTAATTAATTATTACGAGTACGTTACCCCTCTGGCTTACATTTGTTAAAGTTGCCTTGTACAAATTTATCTAAATATAATGTTATTAATATCAACATAATTTGTTTGTGCAAATATTTTTTTCTCATTTCTTTAAATCACGATGTCAACCATGAAGACTTAAATTGAGTAATCATTAAAACAACCTTCATTTTTCCAACATCTCTCTTTTCTTCTTCTTATTGTTTTGTAAGATATGATTTTTCACTGCGTGGATAAGGGGCCGCCATGTGTTTCTCTTCCTTCTCCTCAGAAATGATCCCACTCCAATCCTGTCTATGCAGAGTTCATTTTCCAGCATTTGTTACACATTTACCCATCATATTTTTTTTACTGAACGATTTCTACCTGATTCAATCAAAAAAATGTTAGGGCAATCTTTGTGACTTAATATATATTCCCACAAATATTTTTCTATTGTGAAATGTTTTCAGAAAATTAAGATTTATTGACAATTTATGTTGATTATTTTTATCGTAATAAGATGATTTTCCAAAATCATTGTCTTAACCTGGGTGAAGGGATGAATATATAAAGTAAAATCTCATATTTCCGGTCCAGAGATATAAAACAAGATGATAAAAGTTAAAAAATCTTTTTTCAGTAGTGTCCCCCCGTAGTTAAATATATTTTTTAGAATCATAAATGAATTTTTCAATACCACTGAATTAATATCCTGAAGTGAGAGCTTTTGCTGGTCTGCTTTGACGAGGGTCATCCTCTATAGATTCTCTGGTCAAGTGAAACTGTTAAGCTCAGTCATTCACTGTGGAATATGATAGAAATGATCCATTCACAGCATCTAAACGTCGTTTAATTTATGCTGGGCTTTTGTCTTCTTTTGAAAATATACTTGAAAATAACGCAATATTCATTTTTAATATTTAAAAAATACAGAGGGTACCCCTTATCAATATTTAAGTGTAATATTGCCTAACCATGCGGTGGATGTGACCGGTATATTAATTAGTCCATGTGCGCTTCAATTTGTTCAAGTTGGAAATCTTTGGACCTTAGCGGTAGATATATCGAACAAGTATTTTATTAAAGTTTTTCAATACATGGTTATTAAGAAATTTTAATCGAAAGATTTACAGACACAATATTTTATTAACATATGACAGACTAGTACAAAAGTAAATGTAGTTTGCGGTCACCAAAAAAAGAATTTGTCACTTTATTTGTAATATACAAAATCACGTGTTATGAATAAAAAAAGATAAAAATATTTGTCACCTATCGATTGAAAAAGGAAAAAAATTATGAAAATATATATTGGGAATTTAACTTGTAACACTATTAACCGGAAGTGTTATTTTAATTGCTACTTAAAATAAGTCAATGATGGGGAAAGTCTAACGTTGGTAACTTATTGTAGTTTAAAAAAAACGCTTAACTGGTAGTTGAGTAAAGGATACTTAACGTCCTCAAAGTTTCAGTTGAGTAAAAGATTCTAATGTAGGAGACGACGTAAAATAAGAAGAGCTCCTATTGAAAAAACACAACACTTGTTTATTTACCATTAACATAAAAATCGGGACTTCCTCTGAGCAAGTAGCTCATTTGGTAACAAAACTCGCGCGCTCCAGATATGCATACGTCGTTTCATCATCACATGTGATAGTATAATCGACACGTGCGATAACGGACTGCAAATTTGGTGTCTTCTCCAGTGTTCTAAAGCTCGAAGGCTTGATTAATGGCCCCCAAGACAATGTTGTACCACATGTGTCCAGCCCCAGTTCAAATGTATTGATAGAAACCATAAGAATGAATGGATTTAAGTTGAGTCAAAAAAGAATTGTACTAGAACGTATATATACGAGTAGTATTCTACCACCCTGACCTTTGAATGTGAAACGACTAATCTTGCAAATGAGCAAAAATATTCCGATCTTAATGTCCTAGTTTGTAAGATTTTTGTCTTCCAGTTTAGGAATTCCGAGGTCGATTCTCGTTGGTACCAATGTTATTAAAATATTGTAACATGTTCATAAATCATACATACAGATTGTGCTCTATGGAACAAAAATATATAAGAAGAATCTTTATGTTGAATCTATCACCAATTAAGTGAACTCATTTGGCACTCGGTGTTAGAGGCGACGAAAGACGGCAAGCATAGGAAAAAGTAGGACATCATTTGACCTTTGCCATGAAGGAAAGAAACTTATTTTCTTGTTCAAACGAAGTCTTATTGATTAAAGTAATTTATTTTCGGAGTATTTTGATAAATTTCAACACTGAACCGAATAATTCAACGATCTATATGGCCTAGTGGTAGAATCCACTTGATATTTTCAGGTTCGATCCATGGTGATGAGTTTAACAAGAAAATGTTAAAGACTCAGTTTTTCACTTAGAAACAATGTATTTAAAGCTTGATAAATTTACCATACACCTAGCTTATAACCTAGCCAAGATGAATTGTATGCAACAAATTTGTTCACTGTATTATTGTTTATAAAATTTGCACAAGACTGCAAAAAATCAACAGCGTCTTTTTTCATTTGCGTTTGCCATTTAAATATGCACAAAATGTGATTCCTAGATTCTTTAATTCCCGATTACTTGTACAGTACCCGGAGGTAAGTAAGACACATCGAACTTAAGAAAGAGACTGTCGGCGATAATCGGCTAACTTCGGTTTTGTAGAACGTCATCTCCGTCGCACGATACGCTTACAACCTCGCGACGGAACACGCGTATGAATGACAGAGACGACGCTCTATAAAGCCGAGGTTAGCCGATTATGGCCGAAAGTCTCTTTCTTCAGTCCGATGTGTATTACTTACCGCCGGCTACTGTAGTTTATTTTCCCTTGGTAAGTTTTCTGCAGTTTTCGTACCACATATGTGTTTCTAAACAAATTAAGATGCGGGGAAGTAACCAGTCTAATAGTCGCAGTCACTTTCATCTCTTAACACTCATTCTAATTTTAATCTTTCACTTATAGTGGTTCGATTTTCGAGATGCGACGCTCTTGAGGAGAATTCTTTAAATGGCGTTCTATATACAATAAATTGTCCTTTTATTAGGGGTATTTAATGTTTTAATCAATTGTGTGAGAAGATGAAACTGATGTAGTATACTGGTGCCGTATGCACGATTGCGTTGGTTTGGGTATTTTGCTCGCATGTCTGAATGAAGATTTCCGAGAAATACCCTCTTAAGCGAGCTGACATCGGGAAAAAGAAAGTACGGTGAGCAGCACAAGAGCTTTAAGGATGTAATACACGGGACGCTTATGTCCAACATAACAGGGAGCAGACAGCATAAGATTGAGCCAAATGGCTAAAAAAGACGCACACGAGCTGCAAGTACTGAAGCTCTTTGCTCTATATGCAACAGGATGGCATTCCTATCACAAATCAGCTTAAATAATTATCCGATGGCACCAATGTCAAATACCCTGATCCGCTACTTTGTACTGTGCCATCTATTATAATCATCACGGGCAATAGACATTTATCCATTAAATCTATTGTGTTGTGAAACCCTCCAATATAATTTGTGCACTAATCAGTAATAAGTTTTCAGCGAATTTAAGGCCATAGTAAAATAATAATTTATTACTTTTTTATTGACAGTAGTAAAAAAACATACACTGTTTTTAGTCTAGATCAGAAAATTTCGCTTGTAACAAAGCTTAAGTCGGAGAATTTTCAGTTCTAAGTTAACGCTTACCTAATATCAGTGGAGAAATTAGCGCCTGAAGAAAGCTCGCTTATGCAAATAGCCTAACAAGATCCCTTTAACCATATTTTGCATAATAAGACAAGCACACTTGGATTTATGATATCCCGCCCATAGCCACTTAACGCGGCTACGCCCCGAAACTTAAAATTGCGCGTAAATTGTCGTTAATTGTTCTTAAAGGGCGAGATGTGGTGATCAGCCAAAGGCGTTCGCAGATGTTTGAAGTTCTCAATCAGATGCCCGCCACTGTTGGCCCGTTCTGCCTTCCTAATCCTCTTTAAGTATAAAGCTTTCACAAAATTAATTGGGTCCGTTTAAAGTTTTTACGTAAATAAATTAACGCAAAATATATGTAAATATATATTTTATACCTTTTTTAGCGTAAATGTTTACGTAAATGTTTAAATCGTGGGAGGTAAGGGTACAGAGTAGAAACAAATCGTGGGAGGTAAGGGTACAGAGTAGAAACAAATTTAGTAAAGGAAATTTTAAATTCAACCTTTTAACTTTAAAAGGAATTTGAACTCATTAAAAAAATTAAGATAACCTAAATAAAATGTAACGCTGTAAGTCAAAATCGCTATATTTCTTTGTATTTTACTTCTATTTTCTTCCCGGCTTAAGAACTTAATCGAATTTCAAAATACCTGTAAAAATATGATGAAATATATAATCAATATGCGGAATACATTCTTAACTGCCCATGGCGTTAGGCTCTAGAACCTGCTGCCAACTAATATAAGACTCATTCCATCTTTGGCGTATTTTAAATAGTGATTCAAAACATTATATTTTCCTTGTAGTGTGTTAACTGATTTCGCCATTATCCTTCATCCCATATCCTCTCCTATCTCCTAGCCGCAGATAAAATTGTCATATTAAAATTCACAAATGATTCCTATCTATTTTTATTTCATAGCTCTTTATTTTATCATTATATTTTATTTAAATAAAACTCTAATGTAACTTTTAACATTACAATGGGTACAAACTTGTTAAATATTTTTACAAGCTGGTTGGAAGACGTTGCCCTTTAGCAATAAAGCTACCAAATAGTACAATGTGCAATGAAGTATTTGAAAAAAATAATACGTAGAGTATTTATATTTGATTTCATCAAACATCTCTACAAATGTCCTTAATGTGTATTTAACACTTAATTGTAAACACAATCAGGTGGGCTATAGCCAGACGGCAATTCCTTACAACCAACCAGACAAAATTAATTAAAGGAAGTTACATGAACCCAAAAATTATTGAAATGATTATGAAATTTATGAACAAGTTATTTATTCATCTTTATTAAATTTATGAACATATACCATACGTAGTAAATGTTTTTGGATACGCTGTAATTTGCTTAGCTGTTCCTCCGCAAAATCTAAATAACAGACGTCCGCATAGTCCAAAATCAGAAAAAGTAAAGATTGCACATGTAAAATTTTGGTTTTAGTACGCAGGAATCTTTGCAATACTTTAACCCTTCAGACACGTATGACGTGCACCGCACGCGCATCAAAACCAAAACTCCCCACAGGGACGTATGACGTGCACCGCACGCGCACCAAAAATCCCACACAAGGATGGACGAAAACAGTGCCCTGTTTTATCATCTATTTATATGAGCAATAGTTTAACGACTTCGTTAAAAACGATCTCTATAAAAGAAAAATTAAACGTCCCTGGAACTGAAAAAATGTTTTAGGCACACGGGCCTGAAGGGTTAGGAAATGAAGGCTGAAAAAGATCCTTCGGCTTATTCTTAATTATTTAAAAAATTGTGATATTTTTTTAAGAACAAATTTCATAGCTATTTCGTCTCATTTCTTACCAAATTTCACAGACGCTATATAATGAAAATAAATACAGGAAGATGTCTAGTTCATTTATTCATTTTCGTGTAAAGATAATTTATTAATCATGTCATATGTTTCTAGTAGGAGGCAACAAATTGCTTTATGATTCGCATCAATCACGTCTTGTCCCGAGCACCTAATCCCATGTTCGGATATGTTAGCGTGCTATTAGTTCTACAAAGCTCCACAATCACATTCAACGCTACTTTCGTTCAAGAAATCCTATCTCTGCATGTTTACCTTGCATTTAGTTACTACTAGTAGAGCTCTTTTTAGGGTTCCATAAGTAGGCCAAATCAGTTCGTTTTTTGGTGCCATTTTTTCTGCAAGCTCTATCAAGTAATTAGTTGTTTTTTTCTTTTCGCACATTTGATTCGGAGGGATTGTGAGTTCTTGTTCTGCCTCTTTTGAAACTATTCATAAATTTTGATCGCAGACAACAGTCGCATAATGTGTTGAATAGCTATAGAAAGTGAAATAAAAAAAAAGAATTACGAGTATTTTAACCGTGAGAAATATGAAACAAAAAAATTTAAAAATGCCTTACTCTCGATCTTTCTCTAGAAAAAATTAAAAAGTCTTTGATTGTCAACTCTTTCAACCTCGGAACATCAAAACTATCTAGAGTCGTTTTGATGTTCCGGGGTATCTAGCGTTATGATGTAATGGTATAGGATTATGACGAAATATAAGCAACAAAATCAAAATCCCCCAATATAAATTGTTATTGTTAATTGTTTTTTTAAACTCTCTCTCTTGAAAATAAATAATTGTTTTTCATGAAAAAAAACCGTGAGAAGGAAAATGTGGAATCCCTGGAATATTCAGAAAGATTCATTGTTGTGCCGAGTGTTTCGTTGAATGATTAGGGAGTGCGGTAATCATCTGCAGTAGCGTAGTTGGTTTACACAGCTTGCCGAACAGACAAAAGCCGAGGGTTCTTATCCTACCTGAATGAATATGCATTTCATGATATCTTTGAGGTGAGTCATTTGGTGATTTAGAAACTTTTACTCGCAATAATGCATAGAAACTCAGAATTTTAACTATTTGTTGGACAAATCAATACTAATTTCCTTTTCAAAACCATAAACGAAAGTTTTAAGTTAAAATAAGTTTTTCAAAAGGTGTCTTTAGTTAATCATAATATTAACAAATTAATATTTGTATATGTATTGTGCATGTATTGTGAATTTTGCTAATCTTTTGAACACTTCGAAAATCTTATAAAATGAAGTACACAAAGCTAATGGAATTTTGTTAACTTCTTAAAGAAACTTTGTATTGATGCGAATTCGTAGAAAGTAATTAACTCCGAGGAACTTTTTTGATTTATTAAGTTAATAAGATTTTCATATTTTCGTGCCTTTAAGGTTCATCTTAATTTAAGTTATCGAATATCTAACGACCTGTTTTAAGAATAATTTGACTTTTGAAAAATACAAAAATGACCTAAATCAAAAACGAAGCACATAATTTTTAAATAGTTAAAACGTCAGGCCGTATTGCTTTAAAAAATCATTTTTTGCACTTCCTGTACATAAAAGGTAATTGTAATTTGTGAAGTATAATCTTACTGGTTTGAAGGTTTTCATCTCATCATCAGAGGACCACAAACAGTATTTGTTTGAGCTTCCCTGATATGAGGAGAAAGTCTTGAAACCTGTAGGGTAATACCGTCATATAAAGTGTAATAAACAGTGTTTGAGTAAACAAATTACAATGTATCTAAACCTCCACAGTGTTTATTACTATACCATAAATAATATACAAAGATTGTATAATTAAAAAAAATCTTTGAAACGAACCCACCTACTATTTTAGACATGAATCTAAAATGTTTAAACTGATTCCGTACGATTTTGCTGTTGTTAAGTTTAAAACATAAAGGTAAAAAATGTTTATCCTGAACCAAAATATAAATGTCTACACTGTAGTACATACAACGAATATTCTTTGTATTTCTTTCAGTTTAAAGGTTTCATAACTATGGCTGGTTTAAGAAGGTATGTCATTGTTAATGGAAACTGTTAAACATGGATACTTCACAGAAAAAAAAACGGAAAATAAAATTGGAATATAAATATTATAGTCCAATTTATATTAATGACGTGTAAAGACTCGACACCTTAAATGACGAATCTAGATTTCACGATAACATATGGACCCTGCAAGGAAAGCTTTGGTCAACAATCTGATAGGCGTAGGAAAGTAGAGCAACTAAAACTGAAATAACTGGTTGGTGTAGCCAAGAACTACCGCATGTTGGGTATAAGTTCCAACTACGTTTTCCCTCCAAGTGGAGATAAAATGTAGTTAAGAGAGACGCAGTCCAGATCCTTCATGGGTTGTATAGCTGATGATAATGATCTTAGAGATGTTCCATCGATGAGAAGTAGAATTAATAGTTGATTTTTTCTTCATCTAATAAATTGACTGTTTCAAATTGATCCAATAGGGTGGGGTATTGTGATAGAGTTTTAGCTATTGCTGGTCCTGTGGTGTGGAATTATCTGCATCTTAATACTAGATATATGCTTGGCGTGTTCAAATTTAGGAAATACTTAAAGACATTCCTTTTTGGAAGATCTTATCACAGTTTATGATGATATATGAACACTACACAAAACCTAAAACTGAAGGTTTTACTGCTACATATTGAAAGATCTACAAAGATTTCTTCATAATTCGCCTTTCCTTGGTAAGTTTTCTGCGGTTTCCTTACGAAATATGTTTTTCTGAACATGTGCAGCTGCAAAAAAGTGCCTAGTCTAATGGCTGCAACCTCTCTTTTCCACCATTAACTCAAGTTAAGTGTGTATATACATTTATTTATTTTGTAATATTTTAAATTTGTTTATGATAATGGGTTCAAATCCTGAGTTATAGCGCCCGTGAAGAGAGTTTGCTCTCTAAACGACACTATACAAATTGTTTTTTAATTTTAATATTATTATTAAGGTGTGATGGTCATGTTAATAATTGTATACCAATTATTAGTAATGTTTTAATGTATTTTACTAGAGAAAAACCTTTTACCTAATTTTAGTGCACCTATATACTTGACTCTATTTTTAATCAATAATTCTTCGAATTATTGCTTTAAAGGAAAAAATTACGTTCTAAAATATGAAACAATTTTTTATTAATAGGCAAAGTCTACGTAAAACTGAATTTATAATTAACACTGGGATGATTTGTGCCACCACATCAGTATATATAAGTCAATATAATAAATGATGTTTTAAAAAATTGCAGTTTTAGGGAATATAAAGTTTCAACTGACTATACTTGAATTTTTTTACATTCGGTCTGTGAGTGGAAAAGTTCTGCAAAGAAAGAAGAAATGTTACTTTCATTGAACACGACAATATGGTGTTCGGTACACATAAGTGTGTTAGTACCCGCCTTAATGCATACAACCAAAAGCTGGACGTGCTAAAAACGCGCTTTTCGAAGGATATCCAGTTATACAATGTATGTTATTATAGAGTAAGTAATGATCGAATGAGAGATAACTCAAAAGTCAGATTTTATAAGTACACTAAAGAAAAGAATCAAGGGAACAAGTTCTGAAAGTACTTAATTTGATGAAATAATGAAATGATCCATATTTAGAAAACTTTTGACCGAGGGAAAGTTAAGAAGCATGAAAAACAAAGAACTTTTATGACGAGATGTATGAATTAGAAAGGTGTGAAGATCTATCTTCTTCATTGACTTCAAAAGGGATATGGTATGTGTGAGTATACGAGTACAATAGAAACTTCATGATCGATAAGAAACACTATTCCATCAGTTTAAAGAAAGAATAAGTAGAAATTCGGAATAAAATTTAATTTCCCAAGTTGGGTAATTCTTATATAGGTCAAGTAAAATCTTATAAATCAACGGTCAATTGAACTAAGTGATAATATTACTGAGTACGATTTCCAGAACTCAAAGGACATACAATTTTTGTCCAAATATGTCTCAGCGATATCAAGGCTCACTCCATTATAATCCCCCCTTTTCATTCTAAGAAATGGAAAGCGCTTAGAGAGCCCCCCATAAAGCTCTCACTCAATCACTCTTTTAATTGTTTAGTTCAAGATAAAGGCAGATACTTAATCTTTGACGCCTTAGAGCTAGAAGCACTGTAAAGTTAGCGGAATCATTATAAGAAGGGGAATTAATAAGAATCATTAAATACAATATAGGGTCAAGAATTCAACCTCC
Source organism: Odontocerum albicorne (assembly GCA_949825065.1). Classification (NCBI taxonomy): domain Eukaryota; kingdom Metazoa; phylum Arthropoda; class Insecta; order Trichoptera; family Odontoceridae; genus Odontocerum; species Odontocerum albicorne. The sequence continues at coordinate 18,996,907 of OX463850.1, forward strand.
GTGGACTTGTTGAAATATTGTACATGTCTTCTAATCCGGGCATTACTGGTTCGATTCCCGGTTAAAAAACAACATTATGATGTTCTTGTTACTAAAAACTTTTTTAATATATTTTTTGTTGGTTGATAGAGATTTTTACGTGGCGATCAGTTCGTCAGGTTATACTGTATACAGTACAAGAAGTTAAAAATATACATTGAATTAAATAAGAAAATTATTGAAAGACATAAAACAAAAAATGCATTAATGAGGTCTTACTTAAAAACCTCTTTTTTGTAAAATTATAAACGAAAATTGAACCCGAAACCTCCGGGCTGAAAGACAGGCGTCTTGTCAACTAAGCCAAGGAGGTTGACTAGAGATAATAACGAATTACTCATTAGTAGACAAACACATATCATATACTCAAAATGATACTAAATAGAGTTTTACGGAATATCAAGACATCCATGTTTCAGTTGATTTTAAGTGGCTAATATTGGAAGATCTAGAAAGTTTAGCTTTCTTTCGTAAGTTTTCTGCGGTTTTCTTACCAAATATTTTTTTAACACTATCAAATGGTAAGTAGTCAATCAAATGGCTGCAGCTACCACCTTTCTGTCCTTACACTCAACTAATACATATTTATTTTGAATGTTTGTAATCTAATAATATTGGTGGGTTCGAACCCCAAGTAAGAGAGTCCTTGAGGAAGGTCTGCTCTTTTAACAGCTCCATATAAATTGTCCATTTTTTTAAATTTTATTACTATGCCTTCCATATATTTCTTTTTAATTGGACGTGTAGGTAATTTCAATTTTGATCCTTCAAAGCAACCGCGCAGCTCAGTTCAAGAGAAAGTAAAGAAATCTCTAAATTAAGCTAGTCTTATCCCAGAAAAGGAATTCTTTGTCTTCTTTGATATGTGTTTCTCAATTTATAGCTTCTATTATTCGAGTCAACATCAAACACTGCTTTTAGATTGTAAGGACACTTTATGCAAATTTAAATGACTATTTTATTCTATCCCACTCGCAAATAAGCCGTCTTGTAAAGAAACGGGGTATTGAAAGAGATTTTGATCATAAAGTTGAATAAAAATGGATTCAAAAATAAAATTTTATGGTATTGTCTATTCTTTCTGTATACTTTGGGTATTCAATGAGATTTTTTAACAGTTATAAAATCAACATTTTGTAACATGCTTTTATTATGTTTTATAACATTTTTAGTAGCGCCGCATCCTTCGAATGGCTGTTTATTGTGCTTTATTATTAAAATTTATCATCACTATCATATATAAAATAAATAATTCACATATAAAAAAAATTCATACCATTTTAAATTTGGATTTGGTTTAAGACAATAATTTTATTATAAAATAAAAAAATAAAGTCTTCCTACCCCAAAATGGACATAAGGGAAAAAGAACATATTCAGAAATTCCTCATGTTTACTTTTTGCAAGAAAACGTCCCTTTTGGTTTTCTACGGAGGGTGATTAAATTATTGTTCCTCAAAGCTAGTTGCATATTTATCTTTATATTTTACTTTATACTAAATTGCAGCCAACTTTATCGTCAGCAATCATATGAATATCTAAATTATTATTGCTCAGATCTTTTCATAACATATTGAGCTCGTGTAAAGGGGAAAAAATTCAATCTAAAAACAAATATCGCCCAAATAACACATTATATCATAAGGATAATTTTGATTTGTTATGACTTATGTAGCACTATTTTTTCACTTTTTTAATAAAATGAGCCACGCACTGGGATAATTCAATCAAAATAATTTATTTATATGCACGTCTTGGTATACTGCTGAATAAATACTAGTCGGAAGTGAAAATTTTATAGTTTTGAGATACGACTGTCAGTTGATGTGATGGGGTGGTATTTTTTGTATAATGCGATCTTATATTTCGGTAATTGATGATAAGTGTGTTTATAAGAGTAGTAAGCAGTTAGCCTTGTGAATATTGTATATGTAAATACCGATTTATAACAGTTCAGAAACGTTATAAAAACCGTTTATTTTATTGTCTGGTTAACAATACGATTATTCAAATATTATGAATATCTCAATTATATAGTGTCAACCAGATTGCTTAAATATGACATTGAATGAATGTCTAAATTGTTATATATACTCGTATATACGATGGGATTTTGTGAATATTTAAGTTATTTGGGTATATAGTGTCAATTAGATTCAATAACACATTCAATAATCAATGCTTGCTATATATAGCATGCCACTTTATAAATATCTAAATTATTAGATTGCTGTCATGCCTTTTAGGGAATATCTAAATTACGAGTATATACAATACAATAAGGTTCTATGAATTATTATCGGTAAAATTAATGGGCACTATTCATAAAATAATTACTGAAGTTAGATCTAAGAGGTAATTTAACGATCACATTTACTCAGAGGGTTGGGGAACTAATCCGTACTACACCAACCACAATTAGTCAGACAGGATCTCCGTGAGACATACATATACATTTTGTACAAGGATTTGTAACGAAACAACATGGGTTTACTGACCTATGGCTGCTATATACGAGTATAAATTTAACTTTCTTGTTAAAGTAAACGTCAAGAAATATATATTTATGAACTTCAAAATTTTTAAATTGAAAAAATATTTTGGGTCAATACACCACATACACTTATGATGAAACATGACACCAGTTTTACCTAAGCACTGCTTGAAGAGAGTCTCAAAATTTAAGATAGAAACACGTGTCACGGTGATTAATATAATTTGTGGAATAACTAAGTAATTAATTGTTAAATATTCTTATACGTAGTTTCAACCATTTAAAACCGAAACATTTAATAAATTTTGATATGAATCCATTAAGGATGTAATAATTTAAATTGTATTTAAAAGCTCTCATCTATCAATACGCTCCATCTGGGACGCAGGTATGCCATAAAACGCCTCCATCTAGGTCGGTCCATAGTCTAGTATTTCACATTCTCTCATATCAGGCGTGACTGAAGATAGTCATATCGTTATACTGATATATAGTGTAGGATGGGCTTTCAATTCTTTGAGTACCTTACGGGCTGTTATGTATCATCATAGCCTTTGACTAGCTACCAGACTAGCTAGGCATCTTTAATACGTGCCCTAACCATTTCCAGCGCTTCAACTTAATTGTAATGGTTATAAACTATTGCTTTGCCCAAAGATTGACTATTTCACGCGTCATGTGGTTTTATAACCTGATGTAATTATTTTACTAAAGTTGTTTTCAAAACTGAGAAGTCTTGTGTGTCTTTTTGTGTATTTTGTGTATTGGTAACAGGCTGAGATTCAGAGCCGTTTAACAAACAAATAATAAGGATGCAGGTACCAAACTTCAGATACTTCGTTTTCAGAATAACCACTGAGGAATCTCATATGACCTTAATATGCAGCTTATTTCTAATACTCTCAATACCAGTAAACGTGATTTTCAAATATTTATATTTATCAACTCTATGACGGGCTTCCTTATCTCTTCTGTCAATGTATGAGTCGCTTTACAACAACTTATTTTTTTCCAGTTTTTATACGTAGGTCAACATAAAGATTGTTTCCCATAGCTAGAAAGCTCTACCTTATTTATTATTACATAATACAATAACTTTCTGCTTATAATTAAAACTTTCTCATCTATATTAGTTTGGTTTTTAAACAAAACTTCTTCATAAACGAATTGAAAACATTAAAAAGACTTTAATAAATATTTTTTTAATAAGATCGATTTAAACGACATATTCATTGATTATAATTTTTTTAAATTTATCACTTATCTCGAACAGGATAAAATTGTCCGGAAAAAAGAAAAAAAATACTTAATAAAATATGAATTATGATTCAATGAAATTATTTGGTACAGGGATTTGACACAAGCAATAAAATTTAACTGTTCAATTTCATGATCGTGAGAATTATTTATTTTGAATGATAAAAGATCGTGATATTTATTTTGAATGATAATTTTTTGAAATTCAAAGACATATAAAAAAATCAACTTTAACGTTGTGGACCTCCGTATTATAATGTTTTGTAATAAATTACTTTGTTTTTCCACTTATTATACATGTTTCTCAGAATACAGTGCACTTTGTTTCCTTTTTTACTCCTATGGAGTGAGAAGGACACAGTAGGCGTCATTCACTCGATTGGTTCTGATAATTTTAGTCGCTATGAGTCCCTTTATGAGGCAACAGCGTGCGTTTTGCGTTCGCATGTTTTACGAAAACAATGGTTCATACATGACTGTTAGATACTTATTTCAAGTAAAGTACCAATAATACAATGTTAGACCGTATCTAAGCACCAACTTAATTAAGTAGTAGGTTAAAATATTTGAAGAGACTGGTTCCACGCTCAAATATTGACACCAAGTTGACCTGCGGACTTTTCGAATATGTTAGAGTAGAGCAAGTCAATGAGTTTCTGCGCGCCGATCTTACGCTATCGAGCCGCAAGTATTCGTTAGCATTAGCAATGCCGCATATGAATGTATCACAATTTTTTATCGCATGACTTAAAACTCCATCCCTATAAAATTCAACTTGTTCAGGTTTTTAATTAAGCAGTCGTTGTTACAAAGTTGGATTACGTGACTAAATTATTTGAATAGTTCTCAGAGTTGAATAACAAACTCTTTTCAGATGAAGCACATTTTCGATTGGAGTGATGAAAAACCAAGACTGAAATATCAAAGACATTTTATGCAACCATGTCAGCGTCGGGAATCATCGGGCATTATTTCTCTGAACACGCTAGAGTCCAGGCAATAATAAGAGCGTTACGGTGTGAAAGTATGAGTAGCGTATCGGTTCACTACTTTGTAATGCATGAAACACCTGCTGGCGTTTGTTTAGGATGATAACATACCACAGGACTTATTTAAGAGAAAAATGAATAATAAACACTCGCCTAAACTTCAAGAGTCCGGCCAAAATACTAACCAAGTTTATCAACAAATACATTATATCTAGTGATATTAGACTATGCTGAATATGAATATTTTACATCGACTCTCTAAAAATATTCTTAATACACAGCCGAACCCTTTACGTCTTGTTTATTGTCCTCAAAAGTCATATGTAGAGGGAATATTCCCAGAATTCTTATGCTTTACATACTCGTAAGATACATACAAATTAAAGGATACACCAATCAAAATAATATTTTCTATCAACAGAGAATCAAAGAAAGTTTCCTTGAAAATAATGTTTTTTCAACTCTAAATGTAAAGGTTTGAAACTGTAAAGTTGGTTCTTCTTTTAATCTGAGAAAGTTTTATTACGCTAGAATACATATACTTATTTTAAGGAATACAAATTGAGGTTAATGCTTTTGTTGTAATCTCATTTGCACTATTGTAATGGATAACAAATATTTATCATAAAAACTTTGCCCAGGAACGATCTTCAATGGTTGAAGGTAAAACGAACTGAGTATAAGATATGCTTGATAGCTCATAAAAGAACATTACTTGGCTTCACTGTATATGCTAAAAAAACACTATTTATCTAAAAATATCTCTCTGCCTTAACTTCCTTACAATTCCTACGGTAACCTTTTATTTTTTTTAAATTTATCTTTTCTTTAATTTTTTCTTAGTTTTTCTCAAATATTATTTTCATGCAATACGTTCAAAATACGGTTATGGATACCAATAACTGATTGAACGGAAAACATTGCTTTAAATCAACAAATCTCTCAGATTTATTATATTTGCATGATTCTTAAATAAATACACATAGTTATATTTTTTAATGCCGTGATCAGGTAGTTCCAAAACTAAGGCAGTGATCATTGTAGGCTGTAGATTCTCATCATCATACCATACTCCTATTATGATATGCAGAGAAAACATACCTCCAGTTCATTCTATATCTTATTCATACTTTTCTATAATAAAACTTTTACTCTTCCCTCTTTCAGAATTTAATATATTTTGTCGGTCCATGTTTTTACAGATCTTCCTTAACTTTGCATAATGTCTATTCTACTCGCATAGATAATTTTTGTTATCCTGAAGAGTCCGATAAGGTCAAATATTTACATCGCATAGAATGTGTTGCGAGACCACCTCTGTGAAATTAATTTCCTTTCAGAGTTCGATCAATCAACCCTTAATTTTAAGGCAGTACTGAACGGAGTTATGATTTAGGTTTGTTTCAATATTGAGTTGACGCTCTTAGAAGGACACTTGAATACAAAACGGTGTGCTTTAAAAAATACAATCTTCGACTTCTCTTTTCTTCTATAGATTTGCGATATTGACATCGCATACTGAATCCCCATTGCGCAAAAAGATACTTGTGCGGAATGAAAAGCGCTTGTTAAACAGATGATGAAAAAGATTTTATAATTTTTTATATTTTTTTCAGTGTCATGTGCCATTTTGCAAATTTATTACTAAATAGCGATTTCTTATATTAAACCAGCTTTTGTTTCATAATTATTATCGGTTTCCATGACCGTACCATAAACTTAGTACTGAAAATAATATTTGAGAAGGAACATAATTATTATCGGTATCCATGACCGTATGATAAACTTAGCATTGAAAATAATATTTGAGAAGGAACATAATTATTGTCGGTATCTATGACCGTATCATAAACTGAGTATTGAAAATAATATTTGAGAAGGAGCATAATTATTATCGGTATCCATGACCGTATCATAAACTTAGTACTGAAAATTATATTTGTGAAAGAACAACAAATAAAAAAAACTAAAAGTCAAGCTTTGATTGGACTCACATGCGTGAAAACTTATTTAAATTTAAATGGTTGATTTTCTTGGTGGAAAATATAAGAAAGAAAAAAACAAAAATGATTAACTCGTAAAAAGATGAATATTTGAAAAACCAATACGATTTTTTTCGACTACTCATTTTGGGTAGGATTGTCTTATGACATTTAAATATGAAATTATAATACACAATAGGTACATATTTTTTTAAAATGAAACTGTTCTTAATTCAAAATGCTTAGTTCAAAAAAATGTGAACATAGTAAAAAAATATTTAGTGCATGCTTGACAATTCACGGTTTATTAAATTTACTATCGCAACGAGGACAAATAACTTATCACATTAAATAATAGTATTCTAGTTCGAGAAAAATTAGTACGAGTACATGTAATGAAACGGTCAGTCAACCTTTAAATGTTAACATACACTCTAAATGAAAGTTTCAACGATAATTTAACTTTGAAACATGAATTTGCAATGTTTGAATATGTTTGTGGCTTGAAAAATGTGATTTAGCATATTTGCAAGCAATTCTGTTTATGTGTTAGCAAATCGTTTGGGAGGAAAAGGTATAATAAATTATGAGCAAATGTGGTTTTTAGTAAGACTACAGATGGACTTCACTACGCTCGTTCTTACTATAAGATATATCTCAAGGAAATAAGGAGTTATGATGGAATGTGTTCGGTAGTTAAAGAAGATTGTTCCAAAGTTGATATCAATTTATTAAAGTCTTAAGGGAGTTAAGGAAGTCTGGAAGATCGTTATAAATTTAATATCATTTTGTTCAAGTCTTTAAGTAGTTAAAGAAGTTAGATATATCGTTACTACAATTTATTCAAGTCTTTAGGTGCCTGAGGAAGCCAAAAAGATCGTTCTTAAGTCAATATTATTTTTTCAGACTTTAGGTAGTTAAAGAAGTTATATATATCATAACAAAGTCGATATCAATTTATTCATATATTTAGGTAGTTAAAAAATTCAGAAAAATCATTCTTAAGTTGATGATAAAAACATTTATTTAAAACTTAAAGTAAGAAGTCTGGGATAAAGTTCCAAAATTGATATCAATTTATTCAAGATTTTTATTTAAGGACTCTTTAACATTTTTTGATCCGTTTTAAGAAATTGCTACGTGGCTACTTTTACTATAAACAGCCCACTAGATTGGACTGTTTATAGTAAAAGTATTATGTAATACAATATATTGTTATATCGGATATTATAGTTATCATAAGATGATATTTAAGACGCATAATTCTAATCTACTGCATCGTTTTCCAAATACTCTTTTTAGCAGCACAAAATATGAATAACTAGGATAGAAATGAAAGAATGGCGCTATCTTCATCTTATTATTAAAGAGCTAAAGATCCCGACCTCTGCTATCTCAAACAGAAAAAGTGTAAATAAAATTTCTAACACAATGCCTTGAGTAGCAAAATGCAAATTAAAAATGTAAATTTAATTCTGTCGAGTCATTCCAAACCAGTTATTTGAGAAAGAATGCGTCTGCAGGCAAATCCAACTTTTCTGGAGTTTAATTTTTCCTTAAGACTCCCGAGAGAAATTAAGAATTTTCACCTTTCCAACTCCGCTTGCAGCAATTCATATAATTTCATTTGTAAAGGGAGCGTAAAAATATTTCGCAGTGTCATTTAATTTGTATTTACGATAAATAAAACTGCTTAAACTTTTGTTCAACTGCCTTTAGAATCTCATGCTGGTGATTTTCGCTTAATGAAATGCACAATAGAAGATCACATTTTATCTTTATTTACATACCCACCATGACGCCCATGAGACTTGGCGACTTCCATGGTTGGTAGGACAACTGTCTTCCGATGCGGGGGTTGCGGGTTTGATTCCTATTGGGACTCTTTTATTAAAATAAGCTTTCAGTCGTTTTTTTACTTAAGTACGAGTACTGTAACATATTTCAACAAAATGGTGAGCTTATTGCCACATGGCAATAAGCCCACCAGGCTGTAAAAGTCGCCGTAAAGAGTAATACTATATATACCACCTCTTAGGGTAGTCAGAAAAGATTGATCTCCACTCCTTCAATTCATTTTGGCTTGCTTCAATTTGATGGTATCAATATTGATATTGATAAAAAGTGATGAGAGCGAAATTTTTGAGAAAAATATAAACAATATATTATTTTGTATTATACTTTCGTTATGTATGTACAGTAAAATCTAGTAGGCTTTAAGCCACGTAAACATTTGTTCCAACCAACCAAAAAAGTGTTTAAAAGATCTTAAGTAAAAATTATTCTAAATATATTTTTTTAATGTAGTTTAACGGGAATCAAACATTCATCCCCGGGGCTGGAAGATCGATATTTTACCAAGTAGATCGTTGTGGTCGTATATTATAGACTAAGAAAATAATGTAGTTTAACGGGAAATAATGTAGTTTAATGTAGTTTAACGGGAATCAAACATTCATCCCCGGGGCTGGAAGATCGATATTTTACCAAGTAGATCGTTGTGGTCGTATATTATAGACTAAGAAAATAATGTAGTTTAACGGGAAATAATGTAGTTTAATGTAGTTTAACGGGAATCAAACATTCATCCCCGGGGCTGGAAGATCGATATTTTACCAAGTAGATCGTTGTGGTCGTATATTATAGACTAAGAAAATAATGTAGTTTAACGGGAAATAATGTAGTTTAATGTAGTTTAACGGGAATCAAACATTCATCCCCGGGGCTGGAAGATCGATATTTTACCAAGTAGATCGTTGTGGTCGTATATTATAGACTAAGAAAATAATGTAGTTTAACGGGAAATAATGTAGTTTAATGTAGTTTAACGGGAATCAAACATTCATCCCCGGGGCTGGAAGATCGATATTTTACCAAGTAGATCGTTGTGGTCGTATATTATAGACTAAGAAAATAATGTAGTTTAACGGGAAATAATGTAGTTTAATGTAGTTTAACGGGAATCAAACATTCATCCCCGGGGCTGGAAGATCGATATTTTACCAAGTAGATCGTTGTGGTCGTATATTATAAATTCAGAAAATAATGCATAAGTATACATACACACCATTACGCCATCTCTCTGTCGGAGTAGACAGAGAGGACAGATCGCCCATCCATACACCTTATCATAAAACTTCTACGATCGGTCTGACTTTCTACGTTTTTTTGTTTCAGAATATCATTCACTTGATCTAATCACACTTACCTTAGTCTTCTTTCCACATGCCTTCCATTCACATTTGTACTGTATGTCCTTTTTTTTAGTTTTTTTTTCATTAATTTGTTTAACATGCCCAAGTTTTCCCAACATGCTCTTCTTCATCTTACTCAACACATCAGTCTTAATTTCACATTCATCCCTAATCACTTCATTTCATATTCTGTTATACATTGTCACTCTCTTTTCTACAGCATTTATTCGGCTCCACTCAGTCTTTTTCCAAGTCCACGTTTTACTCGCATACATTGACACTCTCTTTTCTACAGCATTTATTCGGCTTCTCTCAGTCTTTTTCCAAGTCCACGTTTCACTCTCATACATTGTCACTCTCTTTTCTACAGCATTTATTCGGCTCCACTCAGTCTTTTTCCAAGTCCACGTTTCACTCTCATATATTGTCACTCTCTTTTCTACAGCATTTATTCGGCTCCGCTCAGTCTTTTTCCAAGTCCACGTTTCACTCTCATACATTGTCACTCTCTTTTCTACAGCATTTATTCGGCTTCTCTCAGACTTTTTCCAAGTCCACGTTCCACACTCATGCGACAAAGTCAGATTATCATCTTAATAGATGTTGGTACTGTACGGTACATATATATTTAATGCATAAGCAATAACTGTTTATTAATGACGATGGTTTTGAAAAAATAAGAAAAAAAACTTGAAATAATTAAGACAAATTTACAAACATATGGTATATATCTTAAATGAATAGAAAACGAAAAAGAGAAAACTGGAAAATGGGTTGATAATAGTTTGAATAATTTTACTATGTATCAGTGTTATTTGGATAATATGAATTCGTTAGTTCTATAATATGAGTAAAAGGGATCTTCGTAGACTTGAGTATGAACAATTAGATATTGATATTTTCAATAGATCAGTGAGCTTGCACAAAATAATAAAAATATGATATATCAATCGTTCCATAACATTGACCGCTCAAGGAACATTTGATCTTGTATTGCCATGACTTCGTAGAAATTCATAAAAAAAGCGTCAAGTTTAAACAGTTGGTCACATAGAAAGCGGCGTTTGCAAACCTTTTGGAGGTTGGGGCAGAAGTAGTAAGCCGGTGGGATTTTAAACAAAGTAAGAACACTTTTTTTATTATTTTAAATACAACATATATCGTTTTTCACGGTCGAATATATGAGTATAAATAATATACAGTTGTTCTCCGTTATCCGCGGGCTTAGGTTCCAAGGTCCGTTACGGATGGCAAAAACCGTGGATAAATAGCGAACCTCTTCTAAATTAGCTTTTCTTACGCAACAATCGTGTAACTTTTGCAGTTTGAGGTGCAACAACAAGATTATCAATTTACGAATATAAGATTCGTTATTTTCATACATTTTAGCTACGCCAGCGATTTTTTTTAATTTTCTTTTTATACATCAAGTATTTTTAACTTTCACACAATGCAAGCACTTGACGAGGCTTCTATGCAACCTCTGAGTCACAAGCATCACATTGTTGTATTTCGGAGACATTATAACGGTAAATAAGATTTATTTAAACACAAACACTGAGGTACCAGAAAAAGTGTTATCATAGTGAGACATGGAAGACGACTGATCACGTGAGTGACGTGAGATGATTATTTTTACCTTGGTATGCCTGTTCATGATGTTTATGGCACTGATTTAGTGGGAAATAAAAAAAAACGAGAGTAAACCTCGGATAAATGAAACTGTGGATACAGTTAACTGAGGACTACTGTATCTTTGTTACAGTAACTAAACATCTGCGGTCATGGTTTAACCTTTAGTATTAACGTTCCTCAAGCAACCGCCCCAGGCTAGATTCCTGACGGAGTCTTTTTCAAACTGATTTTACTGATCATATAATATATGAATTGGTTTTTCTCAAGCTCATAAACTACTTATCAAAAAATATTGGGACGCTATAAAGTGCCAAAAAAAAAAACATTATTTAAATTTGCCAAACGAAAAGCTATATCAGATATCTAAGAACTAGCAGACGGTCTTGGAACTTTTATATCCTAACAATCAGACATTTAAGTTCGATCTATAGAGATAATGTGCTAGCTGAAGAACAATAGCTTAAACACAAAAATTCAATACATAGACAGGCGTCTCCCATCCACATAATGGATGACAATTCATCTCATTTATGAGATATTTATTGCCTCTCACGAAATAAACGATGATTTTTTTCTGATGAAGTGGTTTTTTGGCAACGAATCTAAAAAATAATGAAATAAAAATTGTAAAACGAATTTACTTTAAGAGTTTGAGGTAGATTGTGAAAGAAGCTCTTCAAAATTTAATAAAATTTTCTTCGGATCTGAATACAAAATAACTCCAAGTAGAATTGTGCATAGTTTATGAATGCATTTATTAACAGTAACGATGTTTTCGTATCGAATTTCTTAATGTTAGCAGATCGTGTCTTTCTGCAGAAAGGCGAATGCAATCCGCAGAGTCGCCTGCACGTTAGCGCCAGACCACGAAATGTTCGGGAAACAATGCATTGGATTCAGTCCCATCACGCAAAACGATGGCGATCTCAAATCACATTTAAATTCAATCAGATTTATTTGAAATAATGACATTTTTGGTAAAGTTATCTTAAATACAATATGATTTACAAAATATTAAAAAAAAATATTCCCAATATAGGCTTATCCCAAATAACTGGAATTTTTAATCACAAAAAATAATTTACACATTAAAAAAAAACAATCACTTAAAAAGTCGATTGAATAAGTAGATGAGTGCTTTCTAACTTCCCCAGTCTTAGAAGGAACTTTATTTTTTTATTTTTGATAATATGTGTATGATATGAAATATGTCAATGTTCGAAGCAATCCCAATCAAAAGAGCCAAGCCCCTTTTAACATGCATAACGGCTGGGAGATCTGTTCTTGAGTATATGATTGAGGATACTTCCTACCGACGTGGTCTAGTGAAATTGCTAGGAACATTGAATGCTTATCTTTTTAGTAATGCTGGACAAAGACAAAAAATTATTTTTACGCTCAAGGAATTACACTCAAGCTTGCTCTGCAGAAACTGAATAAGATAAAGCCATGGAATGTTTGGAAGCCATGAAAAACATATGCGTCGTAGATATTTTTTCTATACCTTCTTCACCAGTGAGTTTTGTGTCCCAGTGGGCGTCAAATGCAAACATTGATTTCTAGTTTGCTGCGAACCAATGAATAAATAGCGTTTTGAACACCGTTTGGCTTTCGAACGACTCGGAGATTCTCATCACGAAGCCTAAAGATCATTTACTAGATCCAACTATACCTTTTTTTTATCTCTACCACACCTTTCACTTATATTTGCAATGTATTGTATATTTTTAAAGAATGTCTTTTTTTAGTCTTTCGTTCCACGTACCCATAGCATCTCAGAGTGCTTTTCCTCATCTTACTCAGCACATCAACATTACATTCATCCCTAACCAATATATTCCGTATTCTGTCAAACATTTACCACCCTTCTCTTTTTACGTCGTCCTTTACTGTCCTTGGAACCTTCTACAAATCAATGTTAGATTCCCTCCGTCTTTGGTAGACTTTAGGAAGCGTCTAGAAAAACTCTTATTAGTAAAATAACGTGTTTCATTACTGACTTTTTCTTTCCTCTTCCCCATCCTTTCCTTTTCTTTTGATTGGTATCTCGCTTTTAATATGTATATTGCTTATGAATTTTGTCAAGACGAATAACCATGTTAATATTTTTTGCGACTATGTAACTTAATTTGTTAACGTTTGTCTAATTTAGTGGAAGAGATTGCCAGCTGACAATGAGACCGGCAGATTGTTCTTACAATGAAGTGTTAAATAAATAAATACATACATACATTGTCATTCCTTGTTCTCTTCTCAGTGCACCCATTTATATACTATTTATTCAGCTCCTTTCAGTTTTACTTACGTTGTGGAATTCCTCAACTTGCGCGAATGTTTAATTACTCATCAATATATCGCAATTACTTTTCGTTTCACGCTTTCTATCACTATACTAATAAATCATGTGATTATAAATAATACAAAAATGTTATATTTCAGACTTCCTTAAAAGCTTCGATTCACGTTTATAAGACTTCCTTAAAGGCTTCGATTCATGTTTATAAACGCGCATATGGTCAACATTACTCTTTCTATTTTCGATATTTGTATTGTTTAAATTATACCAATCGAAATCTCTCAAATAAATTTTTTTATCTAACAAAAAAATAAAAGTTACTATACCATACTAAAGAGGTTAAATTAGACAATCTCAGCACAATTTAGATTAAAAAATCAAATAAGATGTTTGATTTTAAAAGAGAAAAAAAAAATACTTCTACATTTTTTTATGGTTATTTAATTTTATAAATAACTTCTTTCCAGTAAAAGTTACACATATAGTTTTTACTATATACGATGATATTTGTTATGTACACCAGTGGTAATTTACATCTTTCCACTTAATTCGGGATTTGTAAAGGCTAATATTTTTATAATTTAGAATATTCTAAAACTTAGTGGGTTTTCCTAGACTACAAAGGAACTTTGTCTTATATTGACTTGAAGAGATAGCAGATTGTTGTGACTGATCGGAAGATTTTATCAATGATATCTTCAACAAATAGTAAAAAGGGTTGTTGTGTTCTAATTAGGTAGCATTGAAAATATGAAGATATTTTACTAATATTTTATTTTTTTGTTATAAAATTAATGTTTAAACTGGAAACCATTTATTTTTATTGAAATTTTAATTTTATTGTATCAATTTTTATTTACTTTATAGGGATTTGAGACGCTTGTGAATTAAATGCTCATATATACGCAAAGAAAAAACCTAACTTCCAACCTTCATTCTTGTACCCTTTCCTTTATATAATGTAAAAAATTACTAAGTCACTCTAATCTTTCGATGTGCAGTCAAATCCCATGATTTGTTGAAAAACTGTCTGTCACTCGATCATTCATTTACCCACAAATAACATATCATTAGTCCTGTGCTGACTTCATCACAACCTGAAACTTTTCCCTATTTAATGTCTTTTGCAGCCATTCCTACTTCTTACACATTTTCCAAAAGCTCGTCATCTTCAACTGAACCCGACTCATCGTCATTTTTAGAACTATCTCCACTGCCGTATAGTTCTTCGAAGTATTTCCTCATTCTGCTGACAAAACCCTTCCATTCTTATCTCTGATTCTTTACCACTTTAAAAGTTAAATCATTTAAAAAAAATCACCAAATTAACCAGATGGGATGACAGTCTTTCTTGGACATAGAAATTAGCTACGGGTAACTGATGATGTCCCCAAAATATAAGGTAATTTAGCCACCAACAAATTTATTTAAAAATAAACGCTCTAATTAATTTTCAAAGCATTTCACATTTATACACTAGGTATAAAAGGTATTTGGTCCTTCAAATATATAAAAAAAGGAAACGAGTTTTTGCCAATAACCTTTTATGGACATTGATGTTTTAAAAATATTAGTAAAATTAGCGTAATTTCCTAATGTTTTTTTATGATAATATAATAATATTCATAATATCGCTGAAATGGTTCGAGTCAAAGCTTAAGCCTTAACGGAAGAGAACCATATTCAGACAAATGCTTTCATATTGTCATAGAAATGCTCAATGGGCACTGGGTACAGTACTTACTCTATATTCGTATGAACGTTACCTGCTATCCGCTACCCGCTTCCCGCTACTCGTTGCTCAGTCAGTACAAAGAAGCAATAAGGCCATTTTAAAAATGAGAAACTTTTGCACGTAAATACGATTTTTACGTTTATTGCGAGAGAAACGAGCCTGTTGTGATATTTTACGATATTTTTCATGACATGCGACCGAGTTTATTTTCCAGAAAAGAATCGTTGTCGGATGGATTATAACTACGCATCCGGGGGAAATCTTGGAATCATTTCTTTTGCAGAGTTACACAATAACGTTTCTGTTGTATTTTCAGTATTCAGTTATTTAATAACAAAATATATACCAAATTGTTTGTACTATAGGGTAGGTAGGTATTGTATATAAAAATATAGATATTCGTAAATGTTTTTTTGCTTGAAATATTTTACCGATACATATTTTTCTTGTTTATTCTTTCAAGTGAATATTTATAGAAAACCATATAGTATAAGTACTAACAAAACAAATACACACTGAAAATTTGAGTGTAGAAGGCATGTTATAGGAAGACCAAGGAAACTGTGGTTGGATCAAGTAAATTATCTTTTGAAAGAAGCAAATATTAGAAGTCAGAGAAAACGCGGAAGTTGTACGAATGTAGAAGAAACTGTATCCTGTCCGTCTACCTCAACAGGGAAATAGTGTGATGGTATTTGGTTAAAAGTAAACATGTTTATTCCTATGTCCAAGATTGTTAGATACCTGTTTTCCAATCCATTGTTGAGACGATTCCCGTTCGTACCCAAAGTTTTAAAAAGGGGTTCCAGACAGTTTATCTTCAGGTCATTTTGCATCTTTCTGGTAGGCTAGAAAAATTGGCACATGGAAATAAATCCACCACAATGTATTGTATACAACGAAAGATTCATACAAAATAATATATGATTTTTTTATAAACTTATTAAGACGCAATTCAGCAATGTGCCTAAAAAACCGCTTTGAAAACCAGCATGAATGAAACGTCTTACTCAGGAAATTATTGGGATATAATTTAGGGGCACTGTATTTCGCCGATATCTTGATTACATAGTCGATGCTTCGAATTTTTCTCTGAGTTATACAAGTGATGGATAGCTTGTTCGGAGTTTCGGTCCGATGGTAGGACACCTTACTCCTTCATCGGATAAGTTCTGACTGTTAAGATATTTATTGGAAATTTTTGGATCTTTTTGGGAATCGGGAAAGGATAGGTTTGTGGTAATTGTTTTGATTTTATGAATGATTATGAGAAATTATAAACGATTAAATACATATATAAATATGATGATATATACATAATATTAAATACAAATATACATAAATTTGTGTCGTCACACACTGTTTTATATTGAATGGGTGAAAAAAAAAAAAAAAATGAAAAAATGAATTGTGAATAAATTATAAGAATGAATATAGTATATGTAGATAAGTAAATGAGTGGGGAAATGTGTGTGACTTTTATAAATATATTAAGGTGTAGAAAATGTTTATTGAAGGTGAGAAATGCGGTTGCCTATGGGGGTAAACTGTCTGCCGGAGGAATTATCGATGATGGGGTGTTCAGAGTGACAATCGGGGGGTCATTTGGGGGGATGATTAGAGTTAAAGAGGGGGGGGTCGGGGGGATGTTTCGCAATATTGATTTCGGACGAGTGTGTCTGTAACTGGTGTTCGCGTTGTAGTTATCTAAGGCTTTTATGACTGGGTTGGGATGACGGGATATAGACCTGTAGAACCTTTCGGCCAGAGCGCGCATATGTTCGGGGATAGTATGTAGTTTGGTATCTGCGTGGAGTCTTGAATTACGGACGATGTAGGGTGCTTTTAAAATTATGCGGAGGGCTTTGTTTTGAATGATCTGAATGTGATGTAGCGTTGTTTTCTTCGCGTGGCCCCAGACCGGAAGGGCGTATGTCAGTTGCGGTCTGACGATCGCTTTATATAGGTGGAGTTTAGTGCGCGTGCTAAGTTTGCTGTATTTACTGATCAAGGGAAATAATGATTTGAGTGTTCCGTGAGCTTTTGATTTGATATTGAGGGCGTGTTTATGCCACGAGAGTCTACTGTCTAATGTGAGGCCTAGGTATTTTACGTGTTTTGACCATGGGACGCTCTGGCCGAAGAGTTTAAGAGTTCTGATGGGTTTGATGTATCTGCGTGAGAAGCGGACTGCTGTGCTTTTGGTGGGATTTATTTTGATCTTCCATTTGGTGCACCAGTGCTCCAGAATGGGAATGAAGTCTTGCAGTCTGTTGTGGGATACGGACTCATATTTCGATGAAGAGAGAAAGGCTGTGTCGTCAGCGTATTGCGCGGTGATACAATGTGTACGTGAAAATTGGGGCATATCGCTCGTGTATATGTTATACAGGATAGGGGACAACAGTGCACCTTGGGGCACACCTGCCAGAATGGGGCGAGGGGATGAATTTATACCGTCTATTTTGACGGAGAAGGAGCGATTTTCAAGGAATGATGCGATGATTTGCACTAGTCTGAGGGGAATACCTGACTTGTGCAGTTTGAATATGAGTCCGTTGAGCCAGACTGTGTCGAAGGCTTTCGCCACGTCTAGTGAAAGGAGGGTCGTGAGGCCTTTGGAGCTGAAGTATTTGATGATGTGTTCTACAACGCGAAGAAGCTGATGGTTGGTAGAGTGTAATGGCCTAAATCCGTGTTGCGAATCTGGGATGATGTTACGTGAGTAAGTTTCTAACGAGAGACGTTCTAGGATTAATTTTTCGAGCACTTTACCTAGAGTCGGGAGCAGACTGATCGGTCTGTAATTTTCAGGGATAACGTGGCTTTTACCCGGTTTAGGGAACATGATGACGTCGGCGTTTTTGAATGGGGTTGGAAAGAATTTATGTCGAAGGCAGGCATTGTAAATGGCGGTAAGGGCGTAAATGGCTTTTTTCGGAAGTTTTTTCAAGGTGAGATTATTGATTTTATCGGGGCCGGGGGCTTTTTTGTTGATGAGATTTTTTATGATAGATTGAATTTCTAACGGTGAGAAGAAGTCTGTGGTGGGGGGGGTTTGCTCATTTAATATGTCGGCAACTGCGTTGTCGACCATTATTGAGTGAGAGGGGTTAGAGAGGTCTGCATTTGGCGAGAAGATATTAGCTAGAGAGTCAGCAAAGGTCTCTGCGCGGTCGCGAGCAGAGAAAACGGGGCCATTTGGTCCTTGAAGAGAGCTGGGTCGGGAGGGCGTATTTCTAAGGCTACGCGTTAGTTTCCATTTGAGTCCATCATTGTATTCGAGAGACTCGACGAAGTCTGACCATTTGTCATTGCGGAGTTGCTGTAGGAGGTGTTTGATTTTTTTGACTAATCTGTTGTAGTCGGTTTTGTAAGAGGGGACAGCTGTGTTTTGCCACAACTTTCTGGTTTTGTTTTTTTCCATAATCAGTATTTTGATATGTGGAGGAAGGGGAAGTTCGGGTTTATCGGCTGGTCTCTCTTTTGAAGAGGATGTGAGAGCGGATTTGATGGTGGTTGTGAAGTCATTTATAGCGGCGTCTATGGAGTTCGTGTCGGGGAAGGTTGTCGGTATTTTGATGCTGCTGTCGACGTTAATAGCGAAATCGCTCCACGAGGTGGTGTGTCGCGGAAGGGCTGAGGGCGAGAAGGGTGGTAAGCCATCCGTCAATTGAAGTAATACCGGGTAGTGATCGGATTGAAGCTGGTGAACAGTCGTGAGATCTGTTTGATAGAGAATGTCGTTATGGACAATGATGTCGATGACATCAGGGCGATGATTGTCTATTAGTGGATAGAGGGTGGGAGACGTGGGTCCTTCCACGAAGTATCTTTTCCGGGAGGAGATTTCGTCAAGTTTATTACCGTGAGTGTTGGAAGTGCGGCTGTGCCAGAAGGGGTGTTTAGCATTTAGATCTCCCGCCATGATGGTGGGGATATTATTTGCGAGGAATGAGTCCAATTCAGACTCGACAAGTGGGGAGGTAGGTGGAAGATAAGTCGCGCAAAGTTTAAGAGGGCCGTGATTGGCGGTGTTCACCACTACGCATGTGGATTCTATGTTGACGGTGGGAGGGGAGGGGATGTGGCAGTGGTCTATTGTGCTTTTGATGAGAGTTGCGGTGCCGCCTTTTCTGCCGATGAGGCGGTCTGAGTTATAGTAGTTTTCAAGTAAAATAAATATTTTTCTATCTAGTTTTCAAATTCGCTGTAATTGATATGTAAGCATTGCTAGAAACGTATTGAATAAAAAAGTAATAAGTCTGGTTTTTTCATAAGTATTACAAGTTTGTCAAGTTTAATTTGTCTTCAGTATGGGAACTTGTGTATGACTCAAGTCACCTTACTTTTGACTAATATAAGGTAAATCAGCTTGAAAACGAACCATGCAGTAGTACGAAGTTTTCAATGGTTCATTTCATCGATTTTTTTAAGGAATGATAAATGGCTAAAATTATTACTTCATATTTCATTAATAAAAAGTTGCAGTGTGAGTTTTTAAATAAGAAAAACAAAACCGAGGCCTCCGTTATAACTAGTTCTGCTTTAGTTTTAAAATATTAATTGAATTCTTATAATACTATAACTAGTTCTGCTTCAGCTTTAAAATCTTAACTGCATTCTTATAATAGTATTTCAGGAAAACACATGTTTAATTATTTTCATTCAAATGTTGTTAAAAGCACACTGGGAATTTTTTTTTATTTGCTATGATAATTTATTTAATTTTGGGTATGAATTTAAAAATAATTTTATATTTTTAAACTTATCAAATAATACATTTTTATGATATAATGTATTTTATTTATATTCAAAGCCAAGATTAAATAGTAGAATTAAAAAAAACTGTGTTTATTAATCAACCTTCTTGTCACTTGTTTTATTGTCTATAAATTGAAATGAACAGCTTCATAAATAATAATTAATTCAATGAACCTTGATATCTGTTAATTATTTTTATCTTCTTTTAAAGCAAAACAAATAAAACCGATGCCCGAATAAAAAATTTGAGATCTGGATTTGTCTAAGGTTATTTTTTGCACCAGTTACTTGAAAGAAACTAAGAAAGAGAAAATTGTGAAACGTAACAAATTATATTAAAACTTTCTCCTTATGAAATTAACGTTAGTATATTTTTTCTCGGAAAGAATTTAAAAGCATTATTTTCTTCGTCAATTTAACTCCAAATTACTAAAAGGATTCGGTTTTGCGAGACCTTTAACTCTCTCCAAAGTACACTTGTGTAGACGAATCCGTGTTACTCCCAGTACTTAATTATCATTCACCACATAGGTTTTCTATGTTTCAATGAATTTTATTTTCTCGTTATTCCTTTAAGCTCTAACAGAGCACCATACTTCTTGGTTCCTCTCAAAAAGTAAAAAATGGTTTTTACAAATAATTTAATCTGTTTTTCTCATGACAACTGTCGTTCAACTAAACAAATTCATTTATACGCCAAGCTTTCCTAGTTTATTAGCTTAATACACACTGAATGATCAAATTTTACTTATTTTTTTAAGAGCATTAAAAAGTATTTCGACGATTGTTGTCGTTGGTGTATTTCATTTCCGAATCAATTAATAAAAGTTCGAGAACGTGCAAGAATCGATTCTTCGGAGATATAGTGTTGGCGTCACATTCTGAAAGTTTCATGATCTGTAAACTCCAAATGATGAATTTGACAGTAGACCTCGACAAGCTTCCTAGAGAAATCGATGGTCAAATAAAAAAAATCTGCAAAGGCAATATGTCAGTAAGATGGATTAATCAAGTGAAAAAATTGACTGGGAGAAGCCTTAACACTGACATGCAAACGGAAAGTGACCGAAAATAATGGAGACGTGTCGTGGTATCCATTTTATCGTATTTTCCATCACTGTTAATTTTTCTCCATTTTTGTTGTTCACTCCACTCATTTATCCTGCATTTGAATTTCAACGAGGTTTCTTTATTTCCTTTCAGAAGATTTTAAAATTTGACCTTATATTCGCACTAAGGTTTTTTTCAACGTCTTCCATTATTTCTTGCTTCTTCGCCGCAACTTTAGCGTTGTATTCGTCTAACACTCTCTTATTTCTCATACTTTACAAATTCTCACTATTTTTCAATCTTGCTTCTATAAACTCTCTTCATGTTTGGTGTTTCTCCTTAACATTATATTCGTATGTCCTTATCTCACCATACATCACCTTTTTACCTTCCATTCTTTTTAGCGGTTATTTTTGTATCACGTTTTTTTTTAATTTTTAAAAATGATTTCTTTCCATCATTATGGTAAAATTTAATTACTTCCGTACACACTTGCTTTATCGAACAATATTCCGGCACAACTTATCGTAGTACAAACAGTCCTAATTAATATTAAATGTAGGTATAATATTATTGGAGCTAATCATAGCTCGGTTGGGATCTAATGCCCTTTTGGGCAAACAAACCCATCCCTCTTGGACAAATAGTAGGAGAGAACTTATTGGTGGAAATGTTTTTCTTACCCCTTTTATTTATCGAGATATAATTTTGGTATCTTTGAAAAAAAATCTATCGTTATGTTTATTTATATGATTATTGTACGATGGATTTCAATAATTTAAACATTTACAAGATATAAATTAAAATGTTTTCAGCACGCGAATACAAAAAGCATAAACATTATTATCATTCAAAATCATCATTGAAATTTGTTCGAGGATTAGAATTTTGAACTTGATTTCACCTTAATCGCAGCAATTAATTATATTTAATCGAACTAATAAGGCGGGGCATAATATCAGAGATTTGCCGTTGCTGGTTTTGTGGTGTGGAATTGTCTTCCTTAAAGTGTAAACGATCTGGGTGGCTTGTGCAGCTTTATGAATTATCTCGGCCGGGGGAGTGTTTGTGGGATGAACCCGGACCTTTTAATGTTTTCTCTCTTGAAAGCATTTTTTTTTCATCTATTTATTTTCTGTGTTTTTTTTATCTTCTTGTTCTACGGGTTCAAGGTTGTGGGCTGAAAAATATCTGGTGTCCCCGTGGCTGGGCTCGCGTTATATTGGCGGGGTGTATCTTGGCCGGGGGGACGTTATGAGATGAGACCAGACGTTTTGATAGCTTCTGTTTTTTAATGTGTTCTTGAAATGTGTCTAAATGTATTATGTACATACTATGTTGCTATCAATAAACCTGTATTTATTTATTTATTTAATTGCTTGAACTCAACCATTTTTTTGGAAATCTTATAAAATTCATGTTTATAAATATCCACCAAAATATACACGCTACACTTCACCTAAATATATACGCTATACTCCACCTTGAGCAGAATATGTAACTTTTCCATATCGATGGACGTACAAAAGTTTCTTAGTAATTCATCTTCTCTTGGTAAGTTTTGTGCGGTTTACTTACAAAATTTGTTTCTCTTAATATATGCAGGTAAGTTTCTTATTTCTCGCAGTCACCACTTTTCTATCCTTTAAATCTTTTTTATATATATATATATATATATATATATATATATATATATATATATATATATATATATATATATATATATATATATATATATATATATATATATATATATATATATATATATATATATATATATATATATATATATATATATATATATATATATATATATATATATATATATATATATATATATATATTTTATCTGTCAATAACAGTAGGTTCAAATTCCAAGTTAGAGTGCCTTCAGGAGAATCTGCTCTATAAATGGTGTTATATAAATTTTAAATGGTGTTATATAAAGATTGGTGTTATATAGCGTTTAAATGAAAAGAAATATGTAATTGGTGTTCATGTGAAAAACCTAATTGGGATAAGTTTTTTTTGCAAAATAAATATGTATACTCATTAACCAGCCCCAGCAAAAAAAATCTGACAAGATTTTTAAATACTCTCGAAAGTTAAAAATAATTTAGAATCAAATATAAAGAAGGCATATATTATTTTCACTACTTTAAAAATAAACTCAAATATACATAAGAAATGAATTTGAAATAAGCTGAAGCATAAAATTATTTAAAAGCATCAACGTGAACATTTGTGAATTTAGAGAGAATGTACAATATATCATCCCCATTTACAAGGAGAATAAAACTTTAAATCCAATTCTGAATAAATTATAGAGCTGTTTCCAAAAGTTACTATATCTCAAATATAGATGTGAAAACACATTTAATCAGCTCAAATTTACTAGCATTTATTTTGTAAGGGTTAAATAAAATAGTCATCAAAAAGTTTCCAAAGTTTTAATACATAAATTCATCGCAACTTAAGCCTGTATCAATCCACTGTAGGACATCGGCTTTCCTTTGTTCATTCTACTCTTCCCAGTTATATTCGTCCTTCGTTTTATATTACTTTAATTTAAAAATTTCTCCATATCATTCAAACAACTTCTTGGAGGACATTCTTTTGTTAGTTCTTTGTTTTTTTCTAACGCACGTTGGTCTCAATTTAACCGAGCAATCTTTTTCACTACGTCCCACACTTTCATTTGCCTTTGATTTTCTTTATCTTTTTTATCCCATTCAAAGGCTGTATCACCCTTTTGTATGTAACTTGTAGTTTATGGAAGGCTTCTTAGTAATGACCTTCTTTCCTCACCGAATATGAATACTGGTTGAATAAATTGATAAATTACTTTACTTTTCAGGGAATTTGGGATAGGAATTCAACGTGAAGTTGAGTTTGCCCAATGACATCCAAGTAAGGTTTATTTTGATATATTCATAGTTTCATTTTAAATAATTTGATGATCATAAGTAATTTTGATTAATAAATAATATATAAGAAACGCTGTTAAAGATTTTTTTAGCTTTTATTCTTCAAAATTAACATTTTGGATCAGTTAGCACTTAACCGAACAAAATGCATAGAAGAGTTATAGCTTTATGGGCTTAACAATAACTATTTTTACAGTTACAATTACGTGTCTAACATAGAGAGATAGTAGGATTTCTATGACAGTTTTCGAAATTTCTCCCTCAGAGTTGGTAAATATTGGTTAACTAGGAAAAATTATCTTTCATTTTCTGTTGATACGTGTAAGTAATAAATATACAATATTATAAAGAGTATAACACAAGAACGAGAAGAATGAGCAGTAGACATAAATTTATGTATTATTAAATTGAATAGATGAAAAATTCAAAAGAAAACTAACACATGAAAAAAGTTTATTGATAAAATATGCAATAAGTTAACTATTTGACAGGACGAAACTGAAGGGGGAAGAGGTTTTGTAAGTCTCAACATAGATATATGGTATACTATATGTGAATGACAATGATGATGTGAATGTAGAACGTGTGATGATAAGTTGTTGTATATGATTTTAATGTTGTTGTTTAAATTATGATACATGTGTAATGATATACGTAATAGTTCAATTTTAAAGTATGTATATGGATATCAATGTCGAGTGCGAATATTAAAACTGGGTGTTTTGGTAATCATGAAAATCACAGACACTGACTAGTGAAGTGGTTTTCTATACCCACAAAATGGTGAGTTTATTCATTGTTATACAGTATAATAGTATTCTTCAATTTATCTCTGCATTAAGACTTTTTAAATTACGAGTAGTTAATAAAAACAGAAATTCGAGGATTTTTTATCTTATGTCTATTTTAGATACAAAAAGTTCTCAGAAATTCTAAAATATTATGCAAATCGCAGGTGTTTTATTTTAATATTTTAATGTTGAGCTTAGAAGTATATTTTTTTAAATTATGATAGACAACTCTATGTCATTTCGAAAATATTTCGTTCAGCCCACGCAATTGACTTTGAAGATTTAAATATGCTGCGTATTAATTGTTACGAAAGAGTTAAATTTAGCAAATGAAATATGGGAGTCAAGTTTTTCTTCATATTAATATTGGTAAGAGAAAAAAATCTAATAAATATATGAAAATTAAGATTATTAAAATGCTTTTTTTTGCCACAACAGGAGTTAGTGAAAATAATGATTAAAATTTTGAGATAATTAAGTCATAAAACATTAATACTCGAACCGAATAGTTTCCAAATCTGATATTGTCTGATAGTTCACAACATGATTTTAATACTAACTTTGATATATGGGAGTGTAATGTGTATAAAAAGAGAAACGAATAAATTATATAAAAATGTATACATTAAGAATAACACATGTGTTAACAACTTATGTCAAAAAAATTAATTAACTAAAAATCCGGCCGAAATAAATTTGAAGTGCAAATCTAAGTGGGAGTCATGGTAAAATAAGACCGAAAAAAATATGATTGGATTAAGTGAAATAAATTTTAAATGATATAAAGGTAAGAAGTAAGATAAATGAGTTGTATGGGGAGCTGTATAAGGAGCTGCATTGATTATATGCATGTCGTTACAGAAATTCTATCTTCTCTGCCTACCCCGACATAGAAACGGTGTTATAATAAATATGTAGGAGATAGTGTATAATTTTATATTTTGAAAGCGTTAATAAGATTTTCATAATTTTCGTCAAAATATATTTTTGGAATTATTTTTAAATGTGCTAAATATTTAAATAAAAAAATCACATTTATAAATTTAAATCATTATTTTTAACGGTTTCCCTAAATTGACTTTGTTTTGTTAAGTCAACATATAAATTAAATACTCGTAATGACGTATGCGAATATAGAACGTGTGATAAGGAGTTGTCGAAGATGATTAAAATGCGGGTTGAAATATATATGGCTTTAGATTTAAGTACGTGAATGCAAAGTGTCAATGTTTCAGCTAGGTATTAACTCCGTGGACTAATTGATAAGATGCAGGATTTCAGTAGTTTTGGGTTCGATTATCCATAAAACCCGATAAAAAAATAAGAAGCATGACGTGTGCAAGTGTTTTTGGTCGCAGTATTCCAACACATGTAATGACACACTAAGAGTTCCATACACAATACGGTGGTTCTATAACCTGAAGGCGCGATAATTAAGGTAGAAGATAAAGTTTTCTCTCGGCCACGTTCTTAAATATATTCGCAATGCGAATTCGAATGAATTCAAGGGTTGTCGTTACTGAGCATCGTAGTCGAGGATCCCTTCGCCATTCCAACGTCAACTTAGTTGAAAAGCAAAGCTGTGCCATGAAGTTTTTTTTTAAGTGAGCGAGCCGTTGGACACCAGCAAACTCACTGGCCACACCGCTGTACTGGATCCGCTATAAGTGAAATGATCGGATCACACCGGCATGTTTTTTTCTAGATATGACCGATGCCATAGGGATCCTTATATCCCCGAATACTAGGTGGGAAAAATACCAGTGTCGTTCGAGAGGAGTAGCATAGCGCAGGGTTCGAACCGGTAACCTTGTGCATGGAAGTTCTGTGGGATTTCGCATGGCCAAACGCTTCAAGGGTACCTTATGAATGAATTATAAAGATATGTTTAAGTATTTAGGATAATAAAGAAATGATACCACTTCGTTATAGGCCATGCCTAGAGATATGGTTCACTATAGCCACAACATTTCGGGTTTTGGCACTAACACTTTTCGTGCCCAAATAACAACACCATCGCGCAATAAATATAGTATTGACTTTCATCCTGGCTAGTATCTACAAAAATGGTCACAAATTACCTTATGCTACGAAAAAGTATTCCAATGCAAAAAGTAAGTGTGAAAACTATTTATAATTGGTACAGTTTAGAACAAAGTTTTTGTTGGTTTAACATGTCGTAAGAGGTGAGATGTATTTAAACTACTGCCTGAACTAAAATTGTATATACTTATTGCCCTCTTTTTTATATTTAGTCATCAATTATATATGTAAATTTAAAAAAAAAAACAGTATTTTAGTGACGACTTTGATGTATGGGAGTGAAACGTAAACGTGAAAAAATACTGAATGAATTCGAATAAATGCTGTAGAAATACATACACTTAGAATAGTATTTATGGTTACAATGTTTGATAGAATACAGAATAAATTGATGAGTGATGAATGTGAAAGTGAAGGCTGATATGTTGACTAAGATGGGAGAAGAGGACTCAGATGGTTTGAGAGTGTAAAAAGAAAATTAGAGAATCGTATAAGTTATATGAGAAAGTGTTTGGATATAGAAGAGGCGACGGTGTGTATTGAGATAAGAAAGTCTGACGCTCTGCCTTTCTGCCTAATTCGACAGGGCAATGGCGTGATGATATGTATAACAATTTTCAATGTGATGTATTAAGTTCATGGTCCAGCCACGACAGGATGTACGAGTACATGGCCAAAATTTTGTCTGTTCGTTTTAGTTGGTTTGCGTCATTGTTTGATCAAATATCAGAGGTAGTATCGGCTTTACGGACGGAGGATCTGGACTTTGTTATTAATTATTCACATTCTTGATTTTACATCTTAGTTTCAGAAATTATCTAACTTGAATTTATTCATGATCTACTTTGTTTTATTCCAAAAAATAGATGTCTTATGGCGATCGTTTAGATTACAAAATATTGTCTTTTACTTATATTAAAATTGTGTATCATAGAATACTTCAAAATCTTTTTACGTTAATGAATATTCATGATAATTTTCTATATTATGATATTGAAATCATACAAACATATTCCAATTAAACATGGATACCTTGATTGTTGTCAAAACTGAATTTACCCCAAATTACCGACCAAAATAATTTTTTTTAAATCTTTGGATGTTTAAAACTCAATTTAATTGTTCTAATTTCAAAATATCCTTATGTTAAATAATGTTCTTTAAGATGTAGTTTTTTTTTCTGCCAAGTAGACATAAATTGTAAAAAAGTAGAAACACAACTTGAAAACAGAGAAAGTGTCGTAAAACAATACAACTGACCAACAATCGATGCAATTATTTATTTTTAATATTTCTCAGCATGTATATGAATACGGACTAACAATTACCAGGCGAACTTGCATTCGGATATTTTAATCACAAGCTCTAATTCTAGAACAAAAAAACAAAGGATCGTAATTTGTTTTTTCTTTCTCCTCGATATTAACTATTTTATTACATTTGTCACATATATAAAATAATCCTAAAAAAGTATACATTAAGAAATACAAAAGTTTTCGACGAAGGGTGAGATGTAAACATTTAATTAAACGAGACAATTCTCAGTGAAGCCTTATAAAATGAGACTTGTGACGTTATTGAATCACTTCTACAATAAATAAGGGATGTGTCTATCCAACGCAGGAATCGCGTCCCGCCGCGACGCCGTTTAGTCCAATTCGCCGCCCCGAAGTGTTCCGACGTCACTTCGCGTCGGCGCTCCGCGTTTCATACTAACAGACATCGAGTGAACTGAAACGAACGATCAAATTGCGCGAAATTTCAGACGTTTGATTTGAAAAAAAAAAAACAAATAAATAATAACATCTAAACTTTAAAATGAAAATAATTAAAACGAAATATAAATAATTTTTTTTATTTATCGTAAGTGCGTATATTGTTTTAAATAATACATTGGCGTTATTCGTAATGTGATTGATGCGTGAATATTATTCATTAAGTAAACATGGAATTGGACAGTTATGTAGGTAACTATGGAACTGATGTGAAATTTAAATTAATTCATACTTGTTTTGATTAAGGGAAAATAAAATATATTTTGACAGTGATTATAATGAAACAAATAATGTTTGTGAATGTTGGTGTTGTTTTTGCCGCAATCTCATTTTTAAATGGTAAGAATATGTTTTTTAATTCATAAAATTTTGAATTTATTGTTACGCAGTGAAATTTTCAACAAAATGTTTGTTTTTTTAATTTTTAACATTAAAAAAATAAGTGTTAAGTTTAA